>VWPW01024760.1:0-102247 GCA_013389825.1 Crypturellus undulatus | reverse complement strand
AGGCGCGGGCGCGGAGCGGGCGCGGGGAAGGGGTCGCGCCGCCTTCCCGACGGGAATCCGTCGCGGCGCGCCCGTGGAGGACGCAGCGCGGGGCCGCGCGGCTCCGGCCTAGCCGGCCCGTGCGAAGGATGGGAATTACCGCGCTGCTGCCTGCTCTCCTGCCTGTGAGCGGGTTTTGGTGGGAAAGACGGGGTTTGGCTTTTCCAGAGGCTGCTTCCCCGGCAGGTTCCAGCGATTAGCACAGCAGTCCGATGGCGCCTGGACTTGGTCACCGACACTCAACCTGTGACATTGATGAGGAAGGGAAGCAACTTTCTAGCTGTACGCACAGCCTGGCAGGAGCTCGGGCCAAATTCTGGGGCTGTTAGTAAAGCTACAGTTTTGCTCTTTAAATCCCAGGTGCTTTTGCCCTCCTTGCTCACCGCTGCTGAGCCCTGCAAGTAGCGGGTCGTGGTCGCGCACCAAGGAATGATGCTGGAAACCTAAAGTATTTCCAGTGCAGTGCAGGATCGCAGCTAGCACAACTCTGCGTTTTATTTTCTCCCACCAATAGGTGGAAGAAAACGTTTCCAATCCCTCCTGAGACAAAGAAATTTTCTTCTCCTGAATAGCTAGGAGCTAAGCAACATAAAAGTAGGATTTGAACTTCTTTTGGTGCACCAGCTGAGTCCTAAAGCACTTGAGGATTTTTTTCACAATACAGACTATTTTTTATCCAAATATGGGGGAAATGATGTATTAAGTTATTAAATGCAGGCTCCTGTTCTGTTTGCATGGATAAATAATTCTGCATTTATAAAAAGTGATGGTCCTATTTTTAAGTAGGTGGGTTTTTTTAAGGTGGGTTTTATATGCACTAGGGTCCCAAGGTTTTTAGGCGCAGCAAAGTAATTTTACTAAATAGTGTAACTGTTGGCCACGAGGATCATCGGTTTTTAGTAATACACATGCTATTTTACAAAGTCTAAACTGCCTGTAAATAATTAATACCTGAGGTAGATGCAAAGGATCTTCTTCCCTAGGCTCGATTAGCTCTATTCCTCTGCTGGAACCGTCCAGGGGTGCCAACTTGGGATGCCTTTAGCAAGAAGCCCTCTCGGGATCCCCCGCAGGAGCCGTCGCTGCGGGAGTTGGTGGCTCCGCGCGCTCCTCGCGCGGTGCCGATGGTGATTCTGCCTCCCCGGCTCGCGTGCGGTGGCCGCGCGCGTTTTGTCAAGCGTTTGCTCTGCGAGAGAAACCGGCACTTGTTATTTCAGCGCGTCCCCTGCAGCCCGGCTGCTTCTCGGAAAGGGGCGGCAGGCAGGGCCCCGTCGCGCAGTAAGTTTGGGCAGGGAGCCGCGCGGGAGGACGCTGCAGAGGCGGAATTTGCCCGCGCTCGGAGCCCCCGGCCGAGGGGGCCGGTGCCGGCGGAGCAGGGGGCGTTCGCCCCGGCTGCGGCGTTAGAAGGGGCTGCGGGCTCTGCGGGGCAGCGTGAGGCGCTGGCAGGAAGGTGCGTGTGCGGACAGCCGCCCTCACAGCCGGCTCGAGCCCGGGGACCCTCTGCCCGCCTGTCTCGCCGAGCACGGGCGGCAGCCTAAGGGATGCAGGGCAGCCGGGGCGCCCGCCGCTCTGCGCACAGCGAGGGCAGCAGCGGAGCAGCGCGATGCCCGGGGGCTGCCGCCCGCCCGCGGAGCGCGAGGCCCGGAACGTCCCGCGCTCAGTGCCGCTCTTGCCCCTCGCAGGGTGTCCCCGGGAGCGGCAGGCGGGAAGGCGAAATCCCTCCCTGCAGCAGCCTGCGCTCCCCGCGCCCGAAGTCAGGAGAGGCGCCGCGGACCCCGCGCACCCTTTGCCACTCCAAAGGCGCGCGAGAGACCAGAGGGCTACGCGGTGTGCAGCATGGGGACCCCCCCGTAGTAGTTTTTCCAGATTTGTTTGATTCTTTTTACTTTGTAACATCAAATGTACCTGTGCGGTCGGGGCGGGGCGGGGGGGAAGGGATCCTGCTTTATTGCCCAGGGTATAGCTAGGAGCATAGTGCTATGCTTCATAAATGTTATTCTAAACATTTTTTTTTTTTGCAGAATAATTCATATATATATATAAGCCTTTAGAAATAGGCCGCTGAACTGTAGAGCGCCTAACGAGTGACTCTGCAAGAATAAATATAATCGAGACAAATTGTACGGCTCTGTTGGGCAGACCCCAATAGCGCTCAGCATACGATCCCTAATGTGCCTTGGTCAATATCTCTCTGTGTATCAATGGAAGCTCATTAAAAGAAGATACTGCAGAAAACTGAGCCATGCCGTGGTGGTTCTTGCCAAAGCTTGACATTTTTAATACATTAATAATATGTCTGTAATGTAATGGAAAACTATTAATCAGAACTGGTTATATGCCAGAAATTTAAGCTATAATTGGCTGCTTCTTGTCAGGAATGTCTGTCGTACGGTTCTACATCTGCCTAATGCTCAAATGTCTTGCACTCCTCTGCACTTTTTCCTTGTCAAGTGCACTAAATTCGATCAATGTTATAGTCTATAATTCTGTGTAACGACCATCATTATGACTCTGGCTTACTTTAATGAGAATTCGTTATATGGGAAGTATTTTAGCACAGTGTGTTAAGAGAGCGACTTGCTTCACATTTTTCTAGTCCCATCCAGCCCTATTTATTTGTAGATCAGAGCCTCAGCAGTTATAAAAGGTTATGGATAACTGAAGAACTACCAGTGAAACTCTAATTTTGCCTGAATGTAAAGGCTTGTGGCTAAGATTAATTAAACCAAGTAACATCTTATTTCCATACAGAAACATGAGATTCGCCTACTGTTTATTCCAACTATGACCAAGTTTTCTCCAATACAGAGTATGTCTTGATTTGTCACAGTAAATTTAAAATAATTTGCAGGTTTTGAGCGAAGTCAAGGGATATTTTTTAACAGAGCACGTGCTTCTCTTTCGGATTATGACTGTTGTATTTACGTTGTCTGATTTTTTTTTTGCTTCTAAAATAATATATTAGAAAGGACTAGAGAGAAAAAGTGTGATGTGTCTCTAGAAGAACACTGTATATGGTCTCTGAATTCTGAGATAATAAGTAAATATTGCCACTGAAATAGGAAAAGAATGCAAGCTTGTTAATAAAGCTATGGTAGTATCCAACGTGATTCTTAAAAGATTAATCTAGCCTTTGATACTTCTGCTTTTGTTTCAAATTCAGATTTGAAGCTTAAATATATTTGAGCTAATTGAGTTTTATTACTGCATGAAAATTCAGATATTCTGTACGTATTCTGATAGAATATATCACACTTGTATGGTAACGTTTGATAAAATGAATATAATGGAAAATTGCATTTACGTCCATACGGCAATTATTGTAAATTACTTTGCTATGGAAACACAATTCAACCATCTGTTGGCATTTCATAGTGTCTGTAGTTTAGTTCGGTTTAAGATGGTGCGTTCTTTAAATATAGGGAGGCAGTTTGGGAATAGCGTTGAGGAGAAGTTTTGCTGTCTTGAAAGCGTCTATTACCAAAGCACCCTCTTAGGGAGCTCACTCACTTGCATTTACTTTTTTATACATATACTATAGTATGTATATACTATACATCTTTTCCATTTTTCTGCAGTGTAGGAAGGGATTTAAAACTCGAGACAAAATGAGCTACAGCCTGTAGTGCCTTCCTGTTGTTTATGAGTGTCTGCTAAAGCATTCGTGTGAGTTTTAGAGGAGAAATGCTGAAGCAGCTCCCTAAAACCATTCCCCTGCGGGGCTCAGGGCTGCTGCTCCGAGGCCTGGGGCCAAGCATAATTCTCCAGTCCTGGTTTTGCCTATGCACGTTTAGGAACTTACCCCGGCTTTGCAGATTCCCTCACTGTACTTCTGTTTTTACCTTTGCCTTTTAGTATATATGGGTGTTTTAAAACACTGGAAAAACATTCAAGGATTTTATACCTACAGTAATATAATTGAGGGGCTTTAAAGTGAAGAGATCCTGGTTGCTTTTTAATGAGAGGATAAAATAAGCATTGAGTACTCATGTAATACCTGCCTCCTCTCCATGCCTAGGAAAACATGGCATCCCTGTTAAAAGAGGAAAGTATCCTTATAGCAAGGTGCAAATGAATCAACTGTCAGATTAACAAAAAGGGAGCAGAGCTGCCCCAGTGCTAATGGGAAGATTCCGGGAAAGGGAAGTGGCTCATTACTGCCTTCTCATCCTTCCCCAAAAGCCCCGGGAATGGCTAAGGTTTGTGGAGCTGCCTGAGGTCCCTTGCCAAGCGATGCGGGCACCCGAAAGCCCCGATGCTCCTCTCTCTGTCACTTTAATGGAAGAGCCTTCCCGCTGGTGCCCTGCAATGATCGTCTGTTTCCATGCTGCCCTACCTGCCAGCCGAGGTGATGCAAGAAATGTTTAAGTCTTGTGGCTTTCTCTCTGGTTTTGCCAGGATGGAAATACAGTTTTGGAAGCAGAACCTGCAACTCTGCTAGGACATTATAAATCTGTTTTTTTTTTTTTTTTTTAAAGAGTTAAGTTCTTCATGCTGAAACACTTTTCATTGGTAGTTTGTTCATTTTAGCCCGACAGCCATGCCAAAGGTTATCCACGCTATACCAATTTGCGTTATATTGCATCAAACCTCCAAAACGTCAATGTGTTGTTTCTATTTTGCAATGCATTGGTTTTTGAACAATAACTCTTACTCTTTTTTTTGTTTCTAAAAGGGTGCTGGTGCCAGAAGAAAAGCGTGATTGATGGGAAAAAGACGCTGGCCTGCGGACACTCGTCCTTTTGCTTCGGATGCTGATTTATCAGTGCGTCTGGGCATCCCCTGTGAGCTGCCAACACGGAGGATCACTCAGGGTTATCTGAAGACCTGCAGCTTCTTGAGCTGTTATCTGCCCTGGGACATGTGGTACAAGAAGCCCTGCTAGATAAGTTGTAAGAGAAAGGACAAGCTCCACATTGCTGTGAAAGGCCGTTGTTTGGGGATTGTGGCTTCTACCAAAGTCTTCAACCTAGTAAAACAAGCACCATATACTAATGCTTTGCGTTTGAGTTGGAACCCCTTTTACAAAATATATATGTGTACATATATGCGTAACCTATAGACTGCACGTACGCCAGTACTGAGTATACTTACGAAGGTGACACAAAAGGATTTAGAGATGTATTTATCAAGATTCCTGTCACTTCACGCCCTCTGGGTTACGGTGTCTTCAGTGATGCAGCACTATCCTTCCGTGTGGGGACATTACGATGTGTGCAAGACTCAGATCTACACCGAGGAAGGGAAAGTATGGGATTACATGGCCTGCCAGCCAGAAGCCAGGGACATGATCAAATACGTCAAAGTGGCTCTGGATCCCCCGGACATAACATGCGGAGACCCTCCAGAGACCTTCTGTGCAATGGTAAGGCAAGCCTCTCCCTGGCCGGAGCTGGTAGATATATTTTTGTGATAAGATGGCTGCAAAGTGCAAGTTCTTATGATTCGGGTATAAATATCTAAGAAAAATCTGCATCCCGTTGCAAATGTGGAAGAGTTCTGCTGCGTGGAACGGCAAGTGTTTAATAAGGCTTAAACCTTATTAAGCTGGGCAATGGGGTGCTCTTCTCCTTAGGACCTAGTCTGACTGCAGTGTCTTTCCGATCAAATTTTAATGCCTTAAGAAAAAGTAGCACAAAACTCTTTACTTTGCTAATCTGTAACTGGTCTGTGTTTGTTTGGATCACAGGGATCACACAAGACTTTAGTGAACTGGTTCTGATCAGCTGATAGGACCTTGGTCTCATATAATTTAGCATCACTTTCAAAGAACAGAGTGTTGCTAGAACTTCAGGCTGCAAAAGCTTCCAAAGTGGCAAGGGTGGCTGGACTGGTGGCAGATCGTGTAGAAAGAGGTGGTTACAGGAGGCTTTACACTTGCAAATAACTTATTTTTTCCTTGCAAAACATGGGAATTCGTTTTTTTTTTTGCCAATGAATATTTATTTATGGAAAACACTGAATGAAAATATAGTATTCCTTGATTAGGAAATGTGGTTGGAGATGTAAAACATGTATTTGTGTCTATGACACTGCACTATTAAAGCATAAGAAATTTTCTTCACATTAGCTAGATAATTTAAGTTTGAAAAATTGATGAGCTCTGGCAAGCGAGGTTACTCTAACTGAACACAGCCGACAAGACAGTGGTTTGCCTATACAAGAGTCGTCGTCGCTGTGTGGCAGAGTCCTCCCAGGAAGGAGATCTGCTTTTAAAAGCCTCATGGTGTCGTTTGCAGCCGCTCGTGCTCTGTAAGGAGCTCAGGTGCAGCCACACACGCGTGTAGGACGCGGTGCAGCTGCTTCCCACGCACGCTGTGGTGAGAGGCACGTGGTAAATGGGAGGGCTTCGTGAATAAATTACTTGCGTTGTGAACCTTTGACTGCACCACTTGCTCTCTGCCCACTAATCCATCTCTGCTGACACTGCTTTGACATCCTAAACCTCTGAACAGCTTCAAGCAGCCACTGTTTAAAAATAAATAAATGCAACATGCCTGGCATAATAGGGTCATTTTTTTTCCTTTATCTTAAAGTGTATTTTCTCTGTCAAAATTGCAATAAATGTGGTTCAGCCCTGGACCAGTGACAGGGTGATGTCTAGTAACTCACGTCATGCAGTGAATACAAAAAGTTGAACGAGTCATTCTAGTGCAGACCACAGCCCAACAAAATTGTTTCTAGTTTTTACTGCAGATAAAATAAGAAATGCTGCACTAGTGTAAGTAATTTTCAAAGTTTCTAAGTGTATTGGCTATCAGGCTATTCTCATGTTAGAACAGATAGTAGATTTAATAAAAATATCTTCTTTGAAGTACTAAAAATGTTGCTGAAATGTTGCCAAACTCTTACTGCAAATGTTTGACCTAGCAGGATCCTTGATGCTATGATGGATTCCGCAAGTTTGCTCAGGAATCATCTGAGGTGACAAATGTAACTTACTTGCACTTTAAACCCTCGCAATTCCAAAGGCCAACAGGAACCTGTCAGGAAAGACAGGAAAAGGGGAAGAGCAGGAGAGCACACAATGAAATGCTGTAATTAATGGGGTGAGTTTAGGATGACCAACTCCTGCAGAGCCTGAGGAATGGCTCTGTTTGCTTTGAGTTGTCCATGTTGTACAAACACAACATATGCATTGGTAACCATTTGACTGACTCGAAGCATGAGGAAAAGTACAGAAATATTTGCAGTTCCTGAGCTATTGCAGCTCCTTGAGCTTTCAAGTATGTATATGCTACAGCGCCCTGCAGGGCGTTCTTATTCAGACTTTTTTCCTTCGACTTTCATGTCTTTGACAAGGGAAATTTCAGCATGAAGAGGAGCTCCAGTGCCCCTCATCCCTAACCCCGCTCCATGTCCAGCTATACTTTATGTACACATAGAAATTGCACAGGCAGATTTCATTCAAAATGCAGCTTATACATATTGGTAGGGCTGAGCCTTTGGTGTTTCCCAGTGAGATCTTTTACTTCTGTATTCACTTTTAGTTTTGGAAAATGAGTTAAGGGAATAAATAGCGCTGTCAGTACTTGCAGGAGGTAGATGGCAGAAAAGAATTATACTCATCATGCATTTTTCTTGCACTTAAAAAAAAAAATCCTGAATTTGATATGGCAGAGAGCCAAGGATTTCTTTTTGGCACAGCGATGCACCAAACAGACTTAAAAAAAATAGTAGTTTGTTTTTATTATTGTGAATATCCAGTATTAATGTACTAAGCTTGTGTATTAGTTTTCCAATTGTTTTTCTGATCAGCTTAATGCCTAACTGCCCTCTGTTAATTCCTCGGAGGAAATCTGAGTCCTTTCAAGTATTCCAAGAAAAAGCAACTGTACCTAAAAACATGCCTGCTCCTGCAGGAGCAAGAGCTGGAAGCAGTTCTCTGTTATGTCCCTCTCTCAGCCAGCCTTAGTACTGCTTTGTTCACCCTTGCTGCACACAGGCTGTGTGTTGAGTTTGTGTCAGTCCTCAGCCTGATGCAGACCACGTCACAACAAGTGCACCCAGGTCCTCCTGAGAGATTAGAGTAAAATCTAAAGAAAAGAGTTCTGTGATATGGGACATGACAACAGTCTTCAGTAAAATACTGTCCTCCAGGAAATGGAAAGAAGAATTCCAGATGCGCGTTGCGGCTGCCAGGACTCATGGGGTTGTGCTGCGTGGGGAGCAGGAGGTTATGGTAAAATTGGCCTCCTACGTAGTTCAACACACTTCTCGTGCAATTAAATGTTCTTACGATTCTATTTTGTTTTGGGTTTTCTTTTGCTTTGTGAGCCTGTGTAGTTGAGAGGCCCAAATAACAAGGTTTTGCACATGCAGATTTGCCACAAGATGCAAACACAGCCCCTGAACTCAGCTCGTGGCAGCTCCTCATTCACAGGCACCTGTGGGTGATCCCTGCAGGCCACCACTCACTGGGATTTGGGGAGCAGGAGGCAGGAAAAGTACCCCACAATTGCTTTTATGCAATCTGTTTGCAGGATAATGTCCTAGTTAATGGTGACATTCAGTATTAACAGCTATTGAGGTTATTCTAAAACCTCAGACCCTGGGAGACCTACGATTATGCGAGATTCTCAGCCTTTATTTAAAATATCGTCTCTATTTTCTTAGTCCTTCTAGTTGCAGAGAAAAGTCTGAAAATGAAAAGCTCAGGCAGTAGAAGTGGGATAAACATCACCCAGCTCAGACATTATTTGTTTAAAATCTCATCCTTTTTAAGTCACGTTTTCTAGGGCTTGGAAAAGCGTTTTGGTTGGAAGGAGAGAAGCAATAAAAAAAGCCTATAAACAAATGAATTGCTCAAACTGGTTATGCCCCTCTTCCAGGCCATGGAACCTGTACCTCTTAGGGAGGCCTCACAGTTGGTGAAATCTTTTGCTTGTTTAAAATTTTTACAAGATTTCATACAGTTTATTTCTTCATGCCTGTCACCATCTTTTACCCCACAAAAATACCTTATAGGTAACTTGAGATTTTTCTGGGTTTAAAAACTTGGTGGACTGTGCCCCTCTCGTGAGCCTGGCTAATTTGCCAAGACGTAGCCTTCCTCTTAGTATTTAAACTCCCCGCAAACTCGCAGCCAGGAGACTCCTAGTGGCTCTCGCTGTAATTTGTAAAGTGGAGCTGGATGGATGTGGTGTTCACAGCTGAAATGGCCACACTTAAACGGTTTTCTGCTCCCGTTCAGCAAACCTAGCTATCATAACACAACCCAACATCCCCGTGGCGTAAAAATGATAGAATTATCTGCAATTATCTGTTGCCTGCAGCTCATTTGGTTGGTAGGTTGCGCAGAAGCGGGAAGGGAAGGCTGCAGACAGAATCGTGTGCAGTGGTACAATTTATAGAGCAGAAGTGCTGATGGCAGTAGAAATCTGAGCCCTTGAGTGCTACTCTGTATTTCATAACCAATCAAAACTAAATTAAGAAACAAAGATTATTAAAAAGTCTTCTGTGCGTGTAATTCTGGCATAATATTATGAGGTGGACATTAAGTGTTTCCCTCTGAGACTTTCAGCGTCATTAATATAGCATTCCTTTAATTACAAGTAGGCTTGTATTCCTTAAAAAAGGGAAAATACTCTGCAGTGTGGTTACTGGTACCATTATTTTGTTTACTGAATTAAGTAAAAGGTATTCTTTGAAGCAACTTAAAAATAAAAATGTGTTTTGCTTTGGAAACATCCTAGCATGCCTATGTGCTTAGTTGAGACATTTTAAAATAGTGCTGAAAGATCCTACTATAAGATACCGAAAAGGAAAAGCTTTTTCTTTTATTGGCTAAATAGAGATGTGCAGTTCTTAATTTTAGTTCAGTCTGTGCAGTCTTAAGTAGCATTAGTAGAATGGAAACATGGAGTTAGAGATGAGCTTATTACTGCCTTGTTTAGTGTGGATTTTCACAGCTGTTCATTTAAAGACAATGTGCACACCTGGAAGTTCTTACAGTCTTTATATACAGTACCTGGATTCATCTACTTGTTATTCTTTTGAGGACATTTAATAAAAGATTCCCTCCATTGATGTTGAAAGAGAACCTTAGCTTTCAGAGAAGAGAATTTGTATTTTGGCATTTCCTCTGAAGTCAGGGGGTATTGCATTTCATGTTTAGGATATCATTAGGGTCACCATCCCACTATTCCTTCCCTCCCTGCTTCTTTCCACAGCCCCCATCAGCTAGGCCCAAAGAGGATATCTTACCTGTGCCTTTCATAGCAGTATCTTTGGAGAAGGGTCAAAGCTGTCATGTCCCTCAGACCTCTTAGCAAAGGAGTTTCTAGTTTCCTAAAAAGAAAAAAAAATGTGTATATTAATATATGTACTTAATTAGCAACAGGGAAAGAAATATCCTGCTAGAATCTAAAAGTTAATACGTTTTTCAGAAATCAAAACTAAGGATTTCAGGAAAACTAGATTTGCATTTTATTCATTATCACACATTATAATTGCATAGTAAATCATCAACAAAATTCTGTCCAGTTGGTTTTCCCCCCCTCAGTTTCGTGTTGGAAACATGTTTTCAAGCCTTAAGCTAAGCAAAAGTGTGCCTGCAAAATACTTAAGATGTTAAAAATATTTGTGGGGAAAACAAGGTTTCTGAACAAACTTAACAGGGTTTTGTTTATTTTCAGTTGCAAGGTTTTAAGGCGCATATCGCAACAAGGTAAAAGTGCAAAGATTCTTATCATTCTAACAAGGTGCATACTTTATAAACGGAGCTTACAGAAACTGCTTAACTATTGCCTTTAACACTATCTTTATTCCATTTCATAATTCCCCTCGTATTTTTCCATTTCTTCCTCCCTTCTTTTCTCAAGTTAGCTGAGAATATTAGGCATTTGTAGTCAACAGAGCACTCAATAAATGATTATCATAATAATACGTGGTCTAAGGCAGCAAGGAATTTTAATAGGGCATGTGAAAATTCACCAGAAAGAGCATTTATTTCAGCTCTTTATCACCTGGTAACACCTACATGCTATCACATGGCTAAAGGAACCACAGCTGGGGAGTATAGTGTGTATCTGCTGGCTATTGATGATCATGGCAAGAGCAACATTTCCCCTCACCACCTTTTTAACCTGCTGCAGACAATTTGTTTCTCAGCCACTTGACATCTACCTGTGTAGAGTTTCCAGTGGGTAATTCCTGGTGGGTCGGGGCGAGGGAGAAGTCGGTGCCGCTCAGTAAGGGGTTAAAGCCCTGGGAAGGCGGCGGGCAGGAGCGTTTGCACTGCCAGCTGGCACCCGCTGCCTTCCCTGCCCAGCTCCAGCCCGGGCGGCTCCGCCGGCGCTGCCTGCCGTTTTCTCCGTAGGGATTTGCTCTGCTTAATGCACCCTAAACGTAGTGCAGGGAAGCAGCGTCCTGCTTGGTAGGAGAACTCTGTAAACCTCAGCTTCACATCCCCTCCTCTGACAACTTGTGCTTTATAGCAGCCCAGAATCCCTGGAAAGCAAAGGCAGGTTCCCGGGGCGCTTCTGCACGCTCAGACGTGCGTCTCAACGGCAGGCGAGCGCGGCAAGAGCTGCCTAAACCCCATCTGCTGTCAGGAAAATCGCCCTTGTTAGTATGCTCATCTGGACTGCTTTAAGACTTGAGTCGATTTCCCAATAATGTTCTTAACGTTTACATTTTTATGTTATTTATGAAGCAGATAGGCCAGAATGCAGCCCAGGGTCCCCCTTGCAAACACTTAGGCACACAGAACTGTGTCAGAGCGTTCAAGCCAAAAATACAGATACAGCCTCAGATAATAAGAGCTATCCTGTTCCTTCTGCTTTCTCCCATAGAGCAACGATGGAGAAATGCAAACAAGCATCAGCAGTCCCTGTTGACAGAGTATGGAAATTATCCATCTCTTTATGCAAGGAAGAAAGCCTGTAATTTGTTTTGATTCACGGAGTTTAGAAAATGCCGAATTTGGAGGAGCTGCTACATTTTAGTATGAGCACCAACTGCTGCCCCCCGCCCTTTTTTTTTAAGTAATACTAATACCGAAGCTGAGACTTCTCATATATAAAAAATAATAAAATAAAAGCATTTATACTTCAAGGCATCTCAAGAGTAGCTAAAGGCAAGGAGTGGATCTATTAAGCCAAATGTTTCCTGCCTTTGTTCAGGACACGTAAATATGTAAATACTGGCTAGACCCTGAAAAGTTAAAAAAAAATCCTAGATGCTGTTCAGGTCATGGAGTGATGAGACCAAAGTGCCTTTGTACATTAGACTGTTAATCTCACTAAATGGGAAGGTAATTCTGTACTCGATTTACGTGTACCTGTGGAAGCTGGTATTTGCACAGGTCATTTGCAGCAACACAGCACTGATACAGAAATACAAATGTAGGGACAGGAAGATCCTTGGCACTGAGCAAGCTTGTTAATATGCAGAAGTGCTTTCTCAAAGCCTTGGCACTTGCTAGACCTTATTTTCTATAAAGTGGTTTTATTTCTCATCCTCTTAATTCTTCAGGCAGATTGTTGGTACAGAATTTAGAAATAAAGAGAGGGAGGAAAAGAAAGAAAAGAGTGAAAATGAGTTATATTTATTACAAGTAAGAAATTGTACTACACCAGAGATATTTTAAGGCAAGCTTCAGGCTTCAGTCCACAGATTTTTTATAGCCAAGTACTTGTAAAACCTTTAAAAGAGGACACCATTAAGAGAGGAGCATTTTCTTACATGTACATAGTGCATCTTTTCAGCATCCTGGTGCATTTTAGATTTTTATCTGCAGAACTGTCAGGAACATCATTTTAACGCATCAATTTGATTTTTACCATCTACACCTGCTCATGAGGCTCTTTCCTCCAGTGAGAACTAGAAACAGAGCGGCTTGTGGGTGACATTTACAAATGACTGGGAAAAAAATAGGAAGTGCAAACAACTACAAAAGAGCCTCGTCTTTTACAAACAACCATGTGCACAGCCATAGCAAAAGTATGGGATGTAATTTTCTATGTGCTAAGACAATTCTTTCTACACGTTCTAGTTTCTCCATCTATTTTTATCCCAGCCTCGCAGACTCTAGTGTCTTGTGGCTTCCTTGACCATATGGATGCGCCAAGCAGTAGGAATACTGCAGGGACAGCCTGCAGAAACATCCTAGCAAGGTGCCTCTCTTACAAGAGTTTGCACAAAACTTACGGAAATATGAACTAATGGGCATAAGGGGTCAGTGAGGGGGTTGCTTTTAGTTATGCCAGCTTTCTTGTAGAAGCAGTTTCACCAAAGCTCCTTTATTTCTAATCTTTTCATTTATAAAATGAAAATCTTTTTTTTTTTCCCCTCATTATATTAGTGCTTGGTTTTAGACTGCTGCAGCCTTCTGAGCTTCAAAGCAAGGCTGAGTGTCCCTCGTGACAGGACAGAGCTTGGCTGGTGCATCTGGCTCTTGGGTGCACTTCCAGGCATCTCCCGTGCAGGAATGCTCAGCAGATTTTAGATCTCCTAACTGCAGAGTGCTTTGCCGTACACACCAGGGTCTGCATACTAAAATATATTACTTTTTTACCTTTATGCATGTCATGGCTTGTTTGTAAATAATTTAAAAGGACAGTAAGATCCACTATTGACTGATCTTCCCATATCTCCCTACAACTGCAACATCACCAGTCACAGCACTCAGCAGTAACTTAACTGTCATCATTTTTAAACTCCATGTTTTATAGGTTTAAGAATAAGTCTCAGAACAGGAGTACATAGTTTCCTTTTTTGTTAATTAAAAAAGAAAAGCGTTGTGTAAAGTATGCCCTTTCTAACACTAAGCAACGGATAAATGGTTGTTGTTCAAAAATCTTAGGATTTTGAAGCCTTCACCCCTCTTTTTTTTTTTTTTTTTGGAAAACACACATGCACATGTTTGTTTCTCCTCCTTCTGCTAGTTTTGGAACTGGACGCCCTTTCTTTGGCGAAGAGGAAATAGAAATTTCCGAGCTCTGCGTGAGCCGCTTCCTGTGGTGCCAGCTGGGCGCTCAGACCCATCCGCATTGGCAGCACCGTCACCACTTCTGTTTTGCTGGAGTACGGAAATATGCGGTGGTGTAAAGATAAAGACGGTGTAAAGAGGTTAAATGCACAGGGCTGAGCGTGCAGCGAGGCTGTCCCGATGAGACACCGGCTCCTGCACGTCCAGCCCTGCTGAAACAGAAGCTCTTGGAAACGACGGAGGTGGAAGGAAAAGTAGAGCCAGGAGGGAAACATGGAGTGGACCTTAGGCAGATACTGATTGTGAAGTCCTAAGCTTCTTCAGCAGAAGGGTAGAAGCATGCACTGAAACATTATGTGCTCTATGAGAACTCCCTTACAGCACTGCTTTACCTAGGCACGAGCTCCAAGCAAGTAAATATATGGCAGGAGTGCAGAGAGAGCCGGCACGGCCTTTTATTAGGCAGCATTCGACTCTTCTGATCAATAACAATCTGACTAAGAGTTTGGAGTAAATGTCATTCTGGTGATTATATCTTGTCAAGTACCCAGTAGCGGTAATAGACGGGTTTGGAATGATAAGATTTTTGCATTATATCAGGAAAAAAAAAATAAATCAGGCAACAGTAGGACAATGCGGAGTCCTACGGAGAGGTTTCAGTTCCCCTGCCTCGGGTCAGCGAGGCTACTCCAGCTCACTCCGTTGTCAGCATCTGTGTCTCCCGCCAGGCCAGTTCCTCCCCGCTCCCCCAGAGAGACTCGCAGGAGCTGCATAACAGCAATTAATTCCTGTCACGAGGATGGACGGCATCTGTGATGACCTAGTCAACGCGTGTTTTATGGCGCTGCCTTACACGAGCGTCTATAAACTGCTGCCACATAAAGCACAGTCACAGCTGCTATTTGCTGGTGTCCCGCTAGTCCCCGTCCAAGGACTGAGCAGGCCTCACCGAGTGGCGCGGGGGCATCACAAGGGCAGAACCGAGTAAGCTCTTGCTAGCACCGGCTTTACCCCATACTAGAATTTTTTTTGTTCATAATTATGAACTGTACAAGATTTCGAGGCAGAACACAGTTATTGTTACTGTGACGCGATAATTAATGAAATAAATTTGAAGCACCTTTGGAATTCAGAGAATATTGCTCTTCAGCAGTGATCAGATCCCTCGCGTTTTACTGAGGAATGTCAACATCTGCCATGCAGAAGGATGAATACCAAAGAGTGGGGCCACAGAGCTGCTCCCTTGAAGCCGCAGCAGCCTCCTGCAAGACAACGTCCATCTTCCTGGCAGATCCTGCCCTCTGCCCTCGCACACACTGCGAGGGACACGGGGGACCTGCCCGGACGTGGCCCGTCCTGCCGCGGTGCCCTGGCATATCCAGGGATTTGCAGACAAACATTCCAGGCTGCAGGAGAAACCAGCTTTTCCCACATAAGAAGCACTCACGGAGTCCAGCAGTATCATCCTACGGATTTTTTTAGGAGACACCATCTTGCCTATAAATTCCCCAGGAAGGGAATTTACAACCGAGCCTATATGACTTCTATATCCGATAATATTAGTCAGTGCTTATACCATATACTGCATCTCTGCTACATCACATACCTCATAGGTCTCCACCAACCAGGCGGTTGGGGGTAATTGTGTTTTTTTGGTTTTCTTTCTTTTTTTTTTAATATTCATTTATAGTTTTCTGACCTAATGTTCATAAATACCTTACCCAGAAAAACCATACAGAAAGTAAACGCACAGCACAATATGGGAAAACACTCCACCAGTAACGTACAGTAACCTAGAGCAGCCCTGGCTCACCATCCTACTCTACGTCCAGCAAGACCTGCAGTCACAGCAAAGATTTGATTTCCATTTTGCTTGGATTTTTTTTTCCGTAAAAGACTATTTTTAGCTTTTCTCCTCTCACTTTGAGCCAAAAAAAAATGTGTTTGTTAATTGCATACGTAAAGGCCACAAAACTAAAGCTGTTGGGAAAAAAAAAAAGAAAAAATCCACTAATTTTGACCTGCAGTTGATTTATGAAATGATACTCACTTCCTTGAGCTTGCGAAAATAACATATACCACTAATAATCTCTTGGAACTGATTTAACACCATATTCTTCTAGAGTGCTAGGAAGAAGCCAAGGACTTGTAACAATCCGTCATTTGCAGTGACATTTTTATTACTCTTTCAGAAATGCTGGGCTTTAATTGTCTCCCTGCTTCAAATCAACTGCTTAGTTTGCTTTAGAGGTAGTTTTTTTGCCTCTGTAGCTATGATCGTCCTTGCTGTTGTAAACCTAAACTCTCTCTATGCTCCCGGCACCATAACCGCTCGCAGGTGCGGGATCAGAGAAGCTATCTATGTCCATTTAATTTAAGAGAGTGAAAATGGTATATTGATCACGAGTCACATTTTTATGGAGTTCACACCAAATTCTCAGCTGACCTATATCCCAGACAATCCCTTCTTGATTCAGTAGGATTGAACAGAGTGCAAAATCCATCAAAAAAAGAATCTTTTTGCACAGTTCGGAAGTTTGCAACAAGCTGCCCGATAGAGAAGTGGCTTTGCTTTCTACTATTAAAACGAAACTGTAAGCTCTTAATTTAGCAGGAGTGTTGCTAGTGCCGGAGCATCCTCGCTCGCGTGCATCCAACTGATGAACTGAAGAGCAGCTATAAATAGCCATGATGCCTTTGTCAGCTTGTGATGAAAAGGTTTCTTTTTCACAGCTCCTGAAAGGACAGGGCGTAAAACATCTTTAATCTGGTTTTTGCTTTGTACATGGACTTATCTGTTTTATGGGCTCCTGAATCAAGGCGGGAGCTGTCGCCAGGCGGAGCGCAGAGCAGGGCGGTGAAGGACCCTGCGGCCGCCACTCGCTGCCCGGTAGCCAGGGAGCTGTCTGGGAAGTGAACAACTCCCTCAGACTGGGTCTGCCTGTTCCCTGCTCCCAGAGAATACCTGTCAAAAAGAGTGTTAAGTTTCACAAATCCCCAGCTTTGGAATCTGATATAATGACAAAGAGCAGGGACTTGACAACGTGGCTGTGACAGTGTGACTAGTCTGCTGCGTGCTAAGGTTTTTTTTTTTTTTTAGTCGAACAGATANTTTTTTTTTTTTTTTTTTTTTAGTGGAACAGATGAAATCTGTGCTGGGTTCTGAATCAAGAATTTATCCAGGCAAAATAATGACTGAAATAATAATAAAAAATGGAGCTAAAGTTAATTCTGAGGGCTTGCATGCCTTCAGGTTTGTTTGCTTGAATATATTTATGGGAGGTAATATTAGATGCTAAGAGAAAGTTAGGCAAAGCTCGTGACTAATGGCTGAGATGCAGCGTGCGCTGCAGTGCTGCTAGAAAAACGCTGATACAGTTAACTTGTATCAAAGAGATAAAATAGCACCAACATTTTTGAAAAAAAAATAAACAACAACAAAAAAGGAGATATTCAGACACCACGCTGGCAGCGTTTTGGAGGATGCCTCTAACTAATAGCCACACAAATAATCGCAGATTACAGTGTCGTACAACTCCATTTACTAGGTGAAGGAAAAACAGCAACATTTTCATTTTAATGAGATGTCAACTCTCTCCCTGTCTGCACCATGCATCTTAATGTACCTCGCTGTCTGCGCCGGCTCGGGGCTCCCAGGCTTTGTCATTTCTTGGCAATTCCTTTCTCTAATTTCTTCTGACACATGGTGCTTAAATCCACGAGAAATGTGAGGTGAGGCAGAGAGGATTCCTGCGAACGGCTGCGCCCTAAGAGGAGCTCGTTTGCATTATTCATTAGCTAAAAGCACCGATCTGCATCTCATCTCGGTCGTCTCCATTTCCAGGCAGGGGATGCAGAGAATTCTCCAGATTGCTAAATTTTTATGATATAAATAGTGTTCATTTGGGAATAAGAGCCCGTTGTCTGCTGCCCTGTGTTTTGCCCTACACTCATCCTAAATACCTACAGAAACAACAACCTTCCTTTCCTTTTATAGCAAATGGTAGCTGTCTACCACGCAGTGAAGATTTATTTATTATTACAATTTAAAAAGCATTTTCATGTAAGGCATAATTCTGTATTTAGTCAATATCTGTAATTATATTGTTTTGATCTCTTTTCTGTTTTTTTCTAAGATTATGCTTTAAATGAAAAAGCTACAAAGGTTACACATAATCTGACAGCATCTAAAATATCTTCAACCTTTCAGGTTTCTGAAACACTTGACTGTTTTGAATTTTAAAGAACTGTAAAATCCTTAAGAATTTTAAGTCTTCTATTAGATAACATGGCTGCTGAGAAAAGTAAGAAACAGAAAAACCCTGGATAATTCTCAGTCCTGTGTTCTTCTTTTCTAAGCCTTATTAACTAATTTACATTATGCTTAGCATTAATATTTCATTCAGAAAGGCATACTGCAAAGAGGAGGTGATATCACTGCTCTGTCCACAGCGCATTATGTGGGCTTTATTTATTTATTTTTAGCACTATTAAGTTCTTTCATCTCGCTTAATAAACATAGAAAATGACCTTCCTGTGAAAATTAGCTATTCTAAAAAAAATGCAAATAGGTGTCATTATTTGCTATGTGTATTTTGAGAAAACATACCCTGCTAAAGCACTTAGGCAAAGCTACTCACATGTTATTCCCTGAGCCATCACCTACCTCCTGGGACAGCAAATGGCTAAAACAAATGGCAAGTTGTTGTGATTCCCTGTACCATCAGTTAAGCTGGATCCGTCACTGCGCCAAACAATGTACAAAACGGAGGGAAGAAGATACTGTCCCTACAACTTGCAGTGTAATTTGAAACACAAATATAAAAAGGAATGAAAAGAAAGGGACCAGAAGGCTGACTTCAGCAAGGTCACATGCCCAGCTTGCTGCTGCTGCATTGTTTTTATTTATTTTAAGTTGCATCGTGGTTCTGGGGTTGATGGGACATGTTGCTTTCCTGAGTTTTGGGGGTGTCGCATAGGACAAGTTGCATTCGGAGCAGTCTCCATCCTTGGGGATTCCATAAACCAGACTGGGCATGGCCAGACTGGACATGGCTCTGGATAACCTCATTCCACTGACCTTGCTTGGGCAGGGGGGATGCACCAGATCATCTCTGGAGATGCCTTCCAGCCTCAACAGTTCTGTGATGATATGATTTTGGAATGGGATTAGAAGGTAGAAAGGGTTGTAACCCTGAGAATTGCCTGGTCAGAACGCGCCACATGCAAGCAGCTCCATGGCAGAAAACACAACGCGCACGTTATACAAAGTGAGACTAGTTTCCTCAAGGACCCTAGGTCAGGTTTGAGCCACTTTTC
Organism: Crypturellus undulatus; assembly: GCA_013389825.1. Classification (NCBI taxonomy): domain Eukaryota; kingdom Metazoa; phylum Chordata; class Aves; order Tinamiformes; family Tinamidae; genus Crypturellus; species Crypturellus undulatus. Next base: position 82,956 of record VWPW01024760.1, on the reverse strand, counting down.
ACGTGAATGGGAACAGGAGTTAAACCCCAACTAATTGCCGGGAATTTGTTGAAAGCCTTCCAAACTTTCTACAAACTTTTTCAGGAACAGACAAAATAGTAGCAAAATTTCTGCAGTGCCATGACCAAGACACCACCTTGTGCTTCCTTAGCATTTCAAAGTCTTGTCCAGTCTCAATTATTTTTAGTCTGTCACACCAAGCCCAACACCCCACAAGACTGCTGCAGAAACTATATACTCCTGTCCTTCATCACAGAGCCTGGTAGTCCTGCTACATTTAAAGATATTTTGGTATTTCTATTACAAGCCTGATCTGGCACTCTGCATCATGCTGAAGCATAGAAGAAGAGGAATTTATATTATCTTAAATTGTTATTACCAACAAAAAAAAATGTCACTCCAAGCATAGGGTATCATAGGGTTCTGTCAGCTTCAGTTTCTTGCCTTTGCTTGCTTTTTGCTTTGAAAAATACATATTTGAAGTTATTAAGCATGCCAGGTAGGCCAGATGCTGTCCTTCAGACATAAAAAAAAATCGTCCAAGCTGATGATCTGGGCTATAGAAAAGCACTAAAATTTTTGCCAGTCTTAAAATACCCTTCCTTGAACACTGGCTCCACTGTGCTGATCTTGCTGTCAGCAAGGTTCGCAGATCCTCAATTATGAAACACCTTGTCACTGCTCATCCCAGAGCTTGCTCCCTCTCCGATGCTACCCTGAGCTCACCGGAATACTTGCTTCCAGATTTAAAATATAGCACAGGTTTCCTAATGATTTTCTTGCTAAAGTGCTCTGGATAGTTCTGTTATACAACTCTGAATAGCTATTCTGAAGCACTGTTACAAGAGCAGGAGATAATCGAAAGGCTTTTGCACAATAGATTATTCCAAACAATATTTACCCCTCAAAAACGTCCTTGGCTAGTGCCGAGTGAGTGGAGCAGCTGTTCAACGTTTATTTTTATCTTCACTCTGCAGTGGAGGGTAGAGCTCTGCCTCTTGGGGGCCTGTTCTGTTGCCCTAAGGATCGAGCTCGCCACTCTGCCGCACCGTCACAGACACATTCCCTGCCTGCTCCGTGTCCGAGCTTCCCCCGTCTGAACCTGGAGGGACCCGCAGAAGTCACCCTGGACGCTGCCAGGCCCTGGTTTGGCTGCCCCGCATTGCCTTGGCCACTGGTAGCTGGAAAGCGGCCGGGAGGAAGCGGCTCAGGGTTTTTCCTGGCATGGGGAAGCTCCCCAAGCGGCGAGGACTGGCAAAGCCAGCTCAGCACCATCTGTTCTTTGATCCTGCCCTGTTCCAGAAGCACGTTCAGGAGTGAGGCCGTGCCAGGGCTGGGAGGATGTGGGACAGACCTAATAAAACCCTTCCAGATGGCCAGTGCACTGGGACACGTGTAACCAATATGAGTTAGGGCAGTCTTTAGGATGCTCCAAGTTATGTCCAGACCTGTTTCAAATCTTAAGCAGGATGAAACACTTTGTAGGATGTAGGACGACTTACCCCCTCTTCATTCGTCACGAGTGTAAACTGAGAACCATGACAGGCAAACACACACCACACAGCGGGTGACAATTTTTACAATATATTCATCATGAAAAATGTGAAGCCGTGTTGCATGTAAGTATTAGGAATAAGAAAATACAATTGCCAATCTAGTGTGTCATGCCAGACCCACTTAGTTGTTGCTGCTGTCTTACAGTGTGAAAACTCAGCATCTTGTCTGCACAGATGACCTTGCAGGATCCCACCCTCCTGACGTGTCTCACTAATTACAGACAACTGATCCTCATGTGCTCATCCCACGTGTGAGAAATTCTGGAAGCTGAATCAAGTTAAATTTGATAATATATTTTCAGTTTATATTGAGAGACGCCACCATTTTACTGAGGCTGAGATAAAGTGAATATTGCTTTCCTTCACACAAGATGAACATTGCAAGGCAATTACATCTGTTACAGGAGGAAAACACTGTTTATGCCTCTTGTAAAGCAGCCAGTGTCTAATGGACAGGAAGCATTTCAGAGAGTTTTGCAAATCCTCATAAGGTTCCCGAGTCCTAGGCTGTGCATTCAAATCTCAGGCTCAACTACGGAGTGCAGGTGAAGAAGGGAATTGATGCAGACAGATAGCTCACTGCTCACTAAATACCTCACAGCAATCCAAAGCACACGTCTTTCCAGCTAAGATTAGCATATCTTAAGCTTAAAATACTCAATTTTGACATTCCCTTTCAATTCATAGCATGTAAGTCAGCATTGCTTTTTGCTCTTTGGAGCAGACCAAACTATGTGTAGATGTGTTCCTGTAACAAATAGGGAGACTTCCTTCTGCAGAGCAGTGACTCACACGTGCGACTGGAGAGGCTGACGGAAACGCTGTGGATGCATGAACTCACCCGAGCTACAAGGGCAACAGATGAACATGTACAGGCTACAGTGTCTTACCAGGAGCTGAAGCTTCAAAGTTGGAAGACTACCTCTGCTGTAGATTGCAGTTTCTACTGCAATGTAGATTTGCAGTTTCTAAGGATTTTCCTTGCATTTAATGTTTGTATAAGGCATTAAATGTGTGATATGGGCCCTCCCTAGAGCTTCCAAAGTCCCACGGCTCTAGTGGGATAGATACTGTGATCCTTCATCCATTTGCGATTTCTGCTGAAATTTCTCAGGCTGTTCTGAAGCCTGTCATGAACACAAGGCAAACTGCTGCCTCTCATCTCACCCCAGCTCTGTGACCGAGTTGGCAGCCTCCTACCTTACAGAATGGCTCCTACAGCCTTTCATAAGCAAACTCCTAATGAACAGTGTCATTAAAGACTCTCCTGGAAGAAAATAAATAGAAGAAAAGAAGGGGGAACCATAATTCATCTCCTTTACCCTCTCACTGTTCATTTTAGGTACTTTTAAAAGAATTAAAAGCATTTTTAGAGCTATACTTTAGAAGCTATACTTGATATCTCAGACCATGGAAGTTCATGCTTTCATAAATAATTCTTCAAAGTCACAGTCACAGTCACTGTAGGAGCTTTTAAGGAGTATCTCTACATTTGCCTTTCTAGCAAGTTTTAAAAATTACTGTTACACCTCAAGCATTCCAGCAAGTCAAACACCTTAATGATGCTGTTATAACAGCGTAACGTACTGTCTCTGTATCTTCGTGTTTCGTTCTTCATTGGTCTCCTTACTCATCTAAGCAGTCCCACCTTTTCAGATTCTCTTTGCCTAGAAACCTTTCCAGGCCTCTCTTCTCTCTTGTCACTTGTCTTTGGAAGGGAATCAGAATTCTCCAAACACCAAAATAGTGTGAGAATAACCAGACATAACAGTACCTACTAAGCTGATAGGAGTCAGCAGAGGAAGCCAGGCTGACGGTATCATTATATTCTACACTGGCTCTTTTTTCATGTCTTAAATTCAGGACAATTACATGTACAAGGATCTCAGACAAAACCATGTACATTTTTGCCTTGTCTGACTATGATCGTCATATTGGGTTTTTGTGAACTGACAGGTTATAGAATTTTCTCTCACGTTATTTTTATGTACTTGGGACAGCATTTTCAATCCACCGTTAGTTTTGTAGCTTCCAGATATTAAATCTTTGAAGCAAAAAATTAAAGCAAGTGTTATGTGCTTGATTGTGTAAAATATAGACCAATTTAAATGCCTGTGTAAACTTGCTAAACATTAACAGTCAATGAGTTTACAAGAGAGCAGGGCTACATTTACTACACAGTATTTCTCTACAGAATGAGAGATTTAATGGCCGAAAGGAAAATTTAGTAGCTAACTTCAAACCATTCCTCACCAGTTCTGAAAGCTCCTGTTTTTACAGGTTAAAGCCATGGAGAATATTCTTCTTGGCACTAGCTAAACCAGGGATCTCCGCTGTCTTAATCTGCAGTGATGTGGAGCAGGACTAAAATAACTTGGGGAGGAAAAAGAAAAAACAAAGCAAGCTGTGAACACTCCAAATTATGCCTGCATTTGCAGCATTACTGGCTTGAAGAGTTGCAAGCGGCCTCACAACTACATCCCTACCTCCAGTGATCCCGATCGATAGAACTTGATTCTTTTATTTTCCTCATTACCTGTCCCTTAATTTCACCCATATGGATTGCAAACCCTTTCAATACTTCCTTTCTTTGTAAGATACACAGCAATTTCAGACCCATACAAGGCAGAAAACTCAGCTACAGAAGGGTTAAGCATAATGACCAGCTGCGGCAAGTACTGTAGTAGAATTTAGATTTCTAGCCCACAGATGTACTTGAGTTTTAGCACTTTTTTATCTGCTTTAGACCAACTCAAGGCCAACTCTGCTCCCAAATACCGTGGCGGAGGGAACTCACAAGGGCACCTTTTCCTTCAGTTACTCTAAAGGATTAGGCAAAAGCTCAGTCTGTGCTGGACAAACAGCAGCTCTTTCCTAACAGCCCCAAAGAAGCCAAGAACCCCCATCCACCTCCCTCTCCCCCGCAAAGAGACACCCACCACCAAGAGCAAACTGATGGCTCCGTTTCCCTGCAGAGCTGGCGCTTCAGGGTGCTGAGCAATTACAGCCCCGTGTTTATGAACATCACTATAAAAGGTATGTTTTCCAGCAGAATAAATTCAGGGGTCTTGCTCATCAATTTTAAATGAGAGGTGCAGGGCTGCAAGGGCAGAGGTGCATGTTTATGCCGGTGCTGTTTTGAAAGCGCAAGGAGAGATGTTCCCTGCAACCCCACGTTGCCCAGGGGAAACTCCTGCTCCATTTTCTTTTTAAATTAAAATGGACACTGTGGAAAAAAACATATTTTATGAATAGAGAGGAAGGAGGTTGCACTGTGGCTTGATTTAGAATAATTATAATCGTGAGGAAGTATTTTTCCAAGTATACTCTCTTTCCCTAATTAAACCCCTGGAAATGCCTCATTTTCTGCTTATTGCCAAAGTGTATTTCAAACTCCTGCAGAAACGCTTGATTGTAATTTCATTAGAATTCCATTTCTTCCGGCTATACAGGTGCAATGAAAGAAGAAATAAAATTAATTAAAACTGCGGACATGTTTATACCCACCAGGTGCCATAAAAGGTACAGGCTGAGACATTTTTCAAGTAATTAAGCAGGCAGCTCTGTGTTTTCTGATGAGTTATTGGCCTTCCCTCTTTAATCTAACAGATTTCATCACCAAGCTATTGTCAGGTGATGGGATTATTCGTCAGATCAGCATTTTGCATTGGCGCTGCAGCGTGTTAATCGGAATCAGATCATCACTGCAAGGAGGCTGTGACAAGTGCTCGGCACGGGTCCAAAGACAGGCTTCATACGCCAGGTCTGGCCATAATTTAGGCTAAAAAGGGGATAACACGATTTTCAGTTTAACCATATGTGGCTCAAATAGCCCATTTACTCAAGGCATGACACAGCTTCTGCATACAGAGCTCTCTTCTAGGAGGGCAGCGTTGCATCAGATTCCGATGCGTTGGCGCTGCTTATGTTACAGGGATTTTTTTTCTCCATCTTGTTTCTATTGTGGTAGGATGACAAACTCCTAAGTTGAAGTAATCACTAGCTTACCTTAGGATGTGTAAATTGTCACCTCTTGAGGCAAATCTGCACATAAGGTTGCGATAGTGACATTTTTGGATTTCTTCCCCCTCTTTCTTAACACTGATTTAAACTGAAAGTTTGGGCCATTTAGCTTCTCTGAATTGGGAGTGAATATAAAATATAATCTTTTTGTCTTGTTTTGTCCTATTTTGTCTTCCAATTGCCAGACAAGGAAAGAATATATATATATATATGCATATATATATATATAAAGCTCCCATCATTTTCCCTGCACGGAGGGATTATGGAAGAGGCAGGAACCCAGGGTGCTCTGCACAGAAGCAGCAGTCCTGGGGAGTGGTATCAATAACTACAGCTGTTCTGCACTTCTGACAGCAGCATTTTCACATGGACGGTGTTTCCCATCCCATATCTACGAGAACAGACCTGGTTCTTCATTGCCTCATAACCTTCCATAACAACTTACACCAAAACACATATCAACAGTCCCTTCTCTGCATTTTGGTATTTTAGAGGCCTCATGCAGCTGCACGTATTGGTTTACATTAAAATTACTTCTAAGTAATGGATAATCAAGTCTATTTTGCCTTTTTAGGAGACACAATTAGTCAATTTAATTTTCCTCTCCTATTTGAATTGTTGGCATCTCACAATCTTTACTGAACAAAGTTGTTTTATGGAGAAAGAAGTGCGCATACCACTCAATGTCAACAAAAGGAACCAGTGTAATACTGTTTTATAAAATACGGAGCAATCTAAGTCAAAGATACTAATTGAATTCAGTTGCAAATGCCTGTAGCAATGAACATGCTTTAGCAAGTAGAGCGCTTTTGTCAGAATCATATAGACTTCCTGTGGAGTTCCATTTAGAGTTAGCATCATTTCTGAACATATATTTTTCTAATTTTTTTACTTCATAGTCTATCACTATTAACTTTATATCATTTTTAATTAATTTCCCTTCATCATGTTGTAATATTGTCCTGCTCGCAAAGTTACCCCTTGCAAGGTGACCTCTGAGCAACGACTAACAGGTTTGACTAAAGCACACAAATAACACACACGAGTCACATTAAAGCTATGGCGAGAAGAGCAGCTCAGCCCAAGCTTAAATAAGGGTTGGGGGAGAGAGGAGGTGGAAGGAGAAAAACAAAAGAAGAAAAGTAAAACCTTGGAGATGAAAGATAAACTCCGTTATCCGTAAAACCCCAAATAACAAGAAAGTATCCAGTAGTGATAGGAAAGCTTCTGTTGTCCCCCATTGGAAACTTACCTTACTCAGAAGCAGCCAGAAGTCCTGGAAGCCTCACAGCCCTTCAGCAACTGCTGCAGACTGAGTTGAAGGTGCTCGGGCCCTCTTAGCTCGGAGATAACCACCCTCACGACTCTTAACTGGGTAATTCTGTGGCAAGGCCCCAACAAGCCGACACTTCATGCAGTTATTGCCTCATTCCTGAAAGCTGGACAGATAACCAGGAAAGGCTTTCCTTAGTGCTCTCAGAAAGGAAAGTGGTGAACCTAAAAATGAGTGGGAAAAAAAAGGAAAGACATGTTACGATACTCACCATATACTTAAAAAGTATAAGTCTAAAAATAGAGTGGTAACACCTGAGAAAAACATAGTTGGGGAAAAAAAAGACTCAAGAAATAAACCAAGGAGGGCAAATCCATTGTCATCCTTGGATATCTGGAGTGAAATTTCTAATTATTTTTAGGAAAGCAGATCTGAATTTCACTAAAATATTCTAAATTCATTAAAATATTTATATAGTAAGAATCTAAAGCCATAAAGATACATATCTCAGAATAGCATACTAAAGCTAACAACTAAGTAAATCATGCCACCTGTCCTCAAATCAGTCCTTTCCTGTACCACATACATGTTTTTTTTTCTAGGTATGAACTCACTGCATTTTTACATAGCCATTAGGCAATAATATATGATTACGAGCATGGCAGTAACAAGTTTTTTGTCTTTAAGTAAACTTTCCCACTGCAGTTGAGTGGGAATAAAACAAAAGAGTAAAATTATAACCTCTCAGTGGCTAAACCTAACAAATTGGAGTTACATTAACACAGACTGCGAAACAAGCAGGTTTTTTTGCGTTTCTGTGGGAGATGTCCTTTCTATCTTCTCTTTTCTTAGGGGGAAAAACATCTTTTGTATTTGATGATAAATGTGAGATAGAAGCTATTATTTCCAGGAATGAAGCCTGAAGCTATACAAGCATTTCAATACACTGCAGTTTGCTGAAGAAACTGGAAGAAAGGTGGTAATCTGTTCCCCTGTACTTATTGCTATTGCCCTCTCTATCTGCCATCATCTCTGGAGATTATCTAGTTCCTCATAACCAGATAAATTTTACTGGTTTTTAGTGTCTCTTAAAGCATTGACATCAAGTGCTTAATGGTGTCAGTTCCTTTCCTACTGTCTCCCTCCTGCCTCCCTTTCTGTTTATTGCCTGTTTGCGTTCAGCAGAGTCTGCACACCAGCCTCCCTCCCCCGCTGCAGTGTGAACTGTCCTGGTTTAGCTTAAACTGCAGCCCCAGGTGTGGTCAGCTAAACTGGGTAATTTTGCACCGAGGCACCGAAATGAGCAGAGTCAGTCTCGTCCGCCAGCTCTGCTGTGGGTCACCAACCTCCAGGGAGCAGCAGCGACTTCAAACCCTGCAGCTCGATTCGCTGGAGAATAGATGTCAACGTCCTTGGTGAGCTGAAAGTGTCAGCACGTCTGGCTCCAGCTGTTTTCTGGGACTTACCGTTTTGGCTGGCTGAACAAAGCTCCTTCTCTGTTTTTTTGTTTGTTTGTTTGCTGGCTTTTATAGAAAGAAGGATCAAGTTATTTCAGCATCAGCTCTACTCTATATCAAATATTAATTACAAGTGGATTAATGCTCGAATACTGAACTTCTGCATGCTGAGCAGAACAGCACAAGTTCTCACCCTCACTCACTGCTTTCTCAGGGCCTTGCTGAACATCCCCACAGGCCTATGCAGAACCTAAATGCCTTTTCATTCCTTTCTCCCAGTTCCTTCAGCAGCGGTGTTGATTTAAATCCTTAGACAGTCTTAAATTGCTGCAAGTCCTAGCCCCATTTGTTCCCCCCATGACAGAATATAGTGTTTCACTAGCTGCAGAAACAACTCCCCATCTTTCTTCTGGACATCTTGCTAACCATTGTCAAAGTTGTTTTGTGGCCAGGTCTCCTACAAAGTCTCTTTCACATCCAGTGATGACTTACGTTGTTTGCTCTGTGTTTGCACCACAGGCTCTCGAGCACCACTTGTTTTCTGCAATACCATAAGCTTGGGAATGCCCATTTTATGCATTTAGAACTTACTCCTCTTTTTGGACCTTTCGTATCAGTAGCTACACTTGCACACCCAAACCAGCAAAACCCAAAGCAGCCAGTCCCTGTGGATGCTATAGCTATCTACTCATAGTTTTGCACTTCAAATAAAGCTCAAAACTGCATGTTAAGGAGTGTGGTAAAAAGAAAATGCTTAACACTGCAAGACAAAATTTCCATCTTTCTTGCTTCTTTCCATACTGTTTCTCTGAACAAAATGGAGTTTTTTAATGAAAGCAATAGCGATTTATGCTTCTAGGAAGGTCCTGTCTCAATCTGATGATGACTTTAATTTATGAATGTGCGTGTCCTTGCTATGCTGACCTTAACATGCAGGTTTTTATTTGAAGCTGGCAACACAAGGAAAAGTTTCCTTCCTCATTTTCTCTATTTTTACCTAAAACTAACTTTTGCAATGACGGATTCCTGGCTCTTTTGGCATGCAGTAAAACTAATACAACTATTTTAAGATTGCGTTCGCACGTTCTCAGAAACCATGCTTTAGTTTGGGAGCTTCTATTGAAGTTTACAGTTAACAGACTAGAAGTCTGACCTAAGGGTTTTTTATATTCAGTGTTATTAAAGCCATCAGCATTCGAGCAACTCAGGATTACTGTGATTGACAGTTCAAAAAATACAATGATCTGTTGTGTCTAGCCCGTGTTATGCTGGAGAATATCTAAATCAATAATAATGCTATCAGAACTGGAAATCAAATGCAAAATAATTCCCTGGGTTTCCTGTGTATAACGACATTTGCTCTTCTGATGAATAGCTAATGTATTCTTGGACAGTGGAACGGGCCGCGCAGCCAAGTCGACCGCACAAGCGGCGGAGCTGGCAGAGGAGTTTTGCATTTACCACTGTTTACGGCTAACAAACAATGCACCATTCAGCACATGGCATCTCTGTGCTATGAATAATTCCATTCCTGAAAAAAGCAACGTCTAAATAAACTTTAAAGCTACTCTTTTAAGGAATTACTGTTTTCTTCAAGGAGATGCTAGCTTGTTTTGTTTGTTTTGAAGTGACAGTATCAAGCTGAAAGATAATTACCTTTTAAAAGGGTAAAGATGTTTTAAGCTGCCATGTCTGCTTAATTCTCCAAGCAATTTCTATGATGCTTCTTTTTCTCTGTGTTCATTTCACTTGTGTTCACTTGTGTCACCCACCAAAAGAGGAGGGTGACTAACCAGCATTCAAACCTGCACTGGCACCAGAGCAGCAGACTATATCTATAGTATTGTCCTATCTGTAGGTGACAAAATAGGGGAGAAAACAGGAAAAGAAATAGATTAATCTTTTCGTTTTATATAGTACAATATTTTTTTTTTATCTATAACAGTAAATGGCTAGAACTGACTCAAATAATCAAGAACACATAAATTTGAAAGAAGTTTTAAATATTTAAGAATGACAAATACTAAGAATGACACCAAGGAACAACAAAATTGCACCATATTTGAGAAGTTTTATTACTGTGAATTATAAATTTTGTCAGCATTTAAAAAAGAATACTAGCTTGAGATGTTTCTTAGACTGCTTTTCATAGTGGATTCATACAGATTTTAAAAGCACAAAGCATTTCTGATTCCCAAATGACTCTGGCTTTGCAGGAAGATGACAGCTATGAGATTTAACAGAGAACTCCTTAGTGAGGAAAATAGTAATTTTTAACATGCATCTTTTGATCTTAAGGTAGGAAAAAAAGAGTACACTAGATTCAGGCTTTATGCAATTTACTATGGTCAGCATTTTGATTAAAATAATTAAAAGGTCTACATTTTATTTAATACATTTTACATACATCTATATTTAATATGGAAGGTGTAGAAAGATAAAATATATACGTAAAGTTTAGGTTGCAAGAAATCAAGTATTTTCCCCCATATTTATTTACTGGTTCTTCTTCCTGAGCTTTCCATTTAGACGTGAAAGGTAACTGCCAGCTGTTAAAGCAGTATCAAACTGAAGTTGCTTAAACAGAGATAGTTAAAAAACTAAATGTATGCATTTCAAAAACAGTAACATACTTTGGGATTTTGTGCATTTTAAAATTGAATATGCATTTTCAAATGAATACTTTTTTTTCCCCCAGTAATTGAGTGGGGAAAAAAATATAGCCCCTGGAGATTAGATTCAGGTATACCTTGCTTTTCATTACTAGAAGTTAAGATTTTCTGAGACTTCCGATTTCACTTTTAAAACTGAAATATATCATCACTGGATGGCTGGAATTTTCATTTTTCTCAGTTCTTGCTAGATTGCAAAATGCTTTCAGAAACCCACACAGTATTTCCCCTTCTCTCAGGTATGACAGTAGTGGATTTCTCACTGCTGCTTTATGATTTTGCAGTACTAAATGGATCTGTACAGTATCTGACAGAATAAGGCTTCAGTCTTAATTGAAACTTCCAAGCAGAAAACCAGAAATTGTGAATTATAGTCACAATGATTATCTATATGGAAATTGCATCCATTTGGGGAAAAAAAAATGGTGATCTGGGCTCCACTGAAATGAAAGGCAGAATTCCCATGGGGAATTGCCTTCTCTTTTCGTACATGATAAGACATTAAGTAGAATGCTCAGCTGCATTCATCTGTAGATGCACAGAATAAGTCACTCTGGGTGCAGGACAAAAGGCTTTTTCTGAGTTCTTCGATATAAGGCTGAGATCTTTAGCATAAATCTTACCTGGACATCTTTCCTCTATGTTGTGCACACCAAAAGGGGGACAGGAATAGCAGCCAGGTGCTTCCCTTTCTGCACAAACATACCTCAGACCTCGTGTAGCTTCTTTACAGGGTGAAGAGCAGCCTCCTGCACTGTCTTCTCCTGGGCTCAGCTTGCTCGGCAGCAGAGGCAGAACAGTAACTGTGGAGTCACTTAGAGCATCTTTGCTATTTCCTCGTGGTCAGGCTCAGATTGTTCCATTTCAATAATCCCTTCACCTTTGTTGTTGATCCTTTGCACCTGTAACACATAAATATTTTACAGAATTAACTCTTACTCTTTTACCTTTGATGTTTCTGTTAAAATTCACACTGAATTCTATAAACCATGCATAAAAAGCCTCAATGGTATTACATACAAGTCCCCAAACAGCTCTTAAGTCGAGAGCTATAATATCACAGAGAAGTAACAAGCACATTCTTCACAACCATCAGAATTTCTAACTTGACCAAAAATAGGTAAAGAGAAATATATATGTTGCAGTGACTCAAACAAATCCACAATAATAACAAAGTGTGGCCTGTGTGTAATAGGAATCAAACTTCAGATTCTCCACAGCTCCTGCCCACGTGCTCTTCTGTGTAACACCACACTTTGCAGAAGACTCTAAGGTTTGTACCTGTTCACTGCTGTACACCTGCAGGCTGAACAAAACTTGCAGAAAAGCACATTTTCAATGTAAACTCACCAAGGCAAGCACTTGGTATTTACATACTATTAAAGTGTAAATGGGAAGCAATTAATAAGTAGGATTATTTTATACAAGCTGGCTTACTTCATGTTTAATGTACTTTCCGTATATTTCTTTTTCATTCAGAAGAGGGACCAGTGGTGATTAGATGATTTCTTCTTTGCTTCATTGTTTTCTCCATTGTTCCAAGGCATGTCCATAAAGAATTAGGTTCCTAGCTTATGTAAATTGCTGAGCTCAAAATATCCTGAATTGTGTGTCCCCATTAAAGACTACACTTCACACGACTGTCACTTTCTTTCCACAGAATGATATCTCATTTATTCCCTAATAAAGCAAGTGCAAATTTTATCAGGGTGATGGGTTATATAAGAGAATTTTTCACTTAACAATTCTGTTTCAGTTTCACCCATTGATTCATTGTTTCCAAGGCCCCATTATCTCTCCAGTTGTCTATACCATTCCACAGAAGGTCATATTACTGTTTCTGGAACTTTTTGAGGAGGAAAAAGAAATCAGTGGTTCTTTTTTCAGATCTAAAAAAAAGTACATTTTCACAGCTGTTGCTGAAAAGGGCAAGACTGTGCCAGCAGCGCAGGCTACTTGTGTTTGATCGTTTGTGGAGAGCTCATATGTAGCCCTGCACATTTTCAAGTTCTCCTTGTAAAGCCTGGCAAAACCATCGAATGCTTCACCTGTGAGAAAAACAGCTTGGTGTCAAACAATTTTTGCTGATAAGAGTTTTTTGTTGTTTTTTTTTTTTTTTTTTTGCCACTGATGCTGATCAGAACAGCACAGTTTAGCAAGGTAGCTAGTAAATAATAGATTTATTTGTACTGTGTATGTTAACTGCTATTATACATGGAAGGAGTGCTCTGTCCCTGGCTTTTGGTTTCCGTCCTTTTTTTTTCCAGTTCAACTCAGTAATAAATTGTGAATATCAGAGCACATAGGGAAATGCTGCATCTCAAGCCTTGCCTTCATTGCCATTATTTTTTCTAATCAATTAAGTGCTCTCCCTTTGGGAAGTGAAGAAGTTGCTTTGCCCTCCAGAACAGCTACTACACAAGGCAGGTTGCAGGGAGCAGCCGCCAGGGAGTCGTGGCCTCTGCAAAAGGAGGTACAGCCCCATGTCCCCGGGAAAGCCACTGGTGCATCTATCACAGAAATTTTAACTTATTTCTGAGCAGTTATTTCTACTGCCCTGGCAGCATTTCTTTCTCACTGTATTTGACGTGAGCTCCTTCGCTGAGCCTCTCTTCCCTGACCATCAGTGTCAATCTTTGTGGCAGCTTCTTTGCTAGGTATAAACACAAAACCAAGCCCTGGTGTAAAATGGGTGCTCTCCTGAGAGACAGATGAAGCCGCCAACTGTTCGGTGCCAACTGCTGTGGCCATCAAGCAACTGTGTCTCCTCTCCAGACACATGGGCGCGCACTTAAAATATCTCAGCCTTCTCACTGGAAACATACCCGTTGTCTTCAGAAACTCTTCTTTCACTCCGGCCTATTGATAGCTGAGCTCTTCAGCATACTTCATGTTTCATTATGCTTCATAGTTATAACTAAGTTTGAAGTACCAAGATTCCAGAGAGCTAAAGAAGTGAATGAAGAGACTCTTACACATCTCGGGTTTGCATGAAACTGCCTTCCATCAATTAGCACAATTTCCCACTAATTTACTTAATAAACCACTTCTAATTTGGAAAGTTTCCCAAAAGAAAATAAAAAATCTAGACTATGTGACTGTCGTTTCCAGAGAAGCTGAGCTGCAGAACGGATTTCATGCCCCAAAGAAGATTGAATACTTTCTTGCAGTTACATTGCCTTCCTTTTGCCTTTCCCTCTAAAAACTGCAGAAAATTCTCTTCAAATGCTGATCCAGCTGAACTTGAAGTTGACATCTGCATGAACTTGTTCCCTGAAGTTTGGGGTCAGCTTGCGGGCCACTGCATATACTTTAACAATTTTAATCTTTTCTTCCTAGGCTTTTTACTAATGGTAAATTTCAGCAGTATTGAAATAGCATATAGAGGCAAAAAAAAATCTTTTCTGTTATCAATCAAGGGAAAGCTGAGAGGGAAAGGAAATCAGAAGCAAAAAGAAAAAGAAAGGAAAAGAAACTCGAGTAAAAGAGCAAGCACTATTATTTTTAGAGCAGGCAGCTGCTTCACACAGTTCACCTAAGGTAGTTTTCTGTTCCTCCATAGGACCTGAATTCATTTCTCTCAAGACTTTTGTATTGATCCTCTTTCTTTTCAGAGTTCCTGACCTTCCTCCTCTTCTATCCAGCCTAGCTGGCAGGCGCTCATACAGCCTGGCTAGCTTGGCTTGCAGTTTACATTTCAGCAGGGATGCCCTTAACATACTTAATTTGCTCGTTTGTACCATAAGAGCTGGACTGGTTGGAGGTATTTCTGCAGTGCAGTGGTTTTTGTTTTAAACAGAGGATATTATCTACTGAAATAAAAAGGTTGTTTTTGTCACAATTAAGAAAATGTGACAAATAAAGGTTCTAGTCTGTCTAAAGCTGGAATATACCAGAATATTTTCAGAATGATTTAAAGAAGTATTTTGAAATTATTTCTTGTTAACATATTTGACACCCCATACTCTAGTCACATTTTAAAAGTCCAAATGGAGACAAAATAGTCACATGGATTGGAAATTATTAAACACAGAAAGCTTCTTTTCATGCAGAATTTTAAAAAGCGGAATTTTGTGTCAGAGAGCAGGGTTTGAAACCTCAAACTCCTTCACTGAGCAGAGCTCCTGCCCTCCGCAAAGCGCAGCTTGAGCCTGCCTGACCTTCCTGTCACCACGTGTTCCCATTCCCGGATTCCCAGGCCCACGTTGCAGTCCCGCGCTCTGCCGGCCCCTTCACCACCTGAGCACCCATCTGCCCCGGGGCTGCCTCCAGCAGGGAGCGAAGGGGCAGGATCCAGCACCTGCCCCATGGAAGTGCCACCACAGGGACTCTAAGGGGCAACAGGGCCTGGAATTCCTGGCAGCAGGAATAAAGAGCTCTGCTTGATGCTAAGAAATAAAAGACGCTATATATAAAGAAGCAGAAAATGGTCACTAGGTAGTATGAGAATGGCAGAGGAAAGGGGAAGGCTTGCTTTCTAGAAACTGAATTTTCTGTGGAATGGAGAGGGAAAAAATGAATTTGGGGCTGGTTGATTCTTCAGAGCTGGAAAGAAAGCCTAGGCCACTGTGGAAATGGAACAAATGCTCTGCCAGGGGCTGAGAAATAGGGAAAAGGTAAATTTTTTGTTTCATACTATATGGAGAAGTATATTAAAAAAAGCATAGAAGTGTTTTTTGAAGCTAGAGGAAGTAGAAATAAGAAATGTCTGTGAAGACTCTGTAGAGAATAGCAGAACATGTGTTTTATGTGTGTTGTTACTTGTGCTGGGATGTTTCTTGAACCACCATTAGTAAACACCTTTCTGTTCTTGCATTCCACTGCTTTCCCCTCTAGCTGCTTTTCGTTTTCTGATTTTTTTTTCCATTGCTCCTCACCTTCTTTCTTTGCAAGTGAGGTTATTATTAACAATTGATTTTTCTCTTGAAATGTAACTACTCAATGATTACCTGTCAGACTTTTTGGTCCTTGGGCCAGGCCAACCTTATCATGTACCTGGCATAATGCACATAATGCACAGCAGAATTTAAATGATGGATATAATGACTCACAAGGCACCAATTTCAGTGTCATTTGAGAAGAATGTCATGATGAGCATTCCTCAAGAGTCCCTAGGGAGAATCTGTCCAATCTCCATTGTTCTGAAATACCACTAGGGAAAAGACAAGGAATTTTTTTTTATCCTTTCCTTTTCTTTTTTCTTTTTCATTTTGAAAAGACAGGCAAGCTAAGTAAATAAACAATATGAAGTGAATCCCATCCTTAAATATATCTAGCACCCACAGTCAATGAGAGTTGCCTATATTTGTCAAAGGAATTGGTTATTTTTCCTCACATCTCTTTAAAGATTTCAGATTAATTTCAGTAGTTAGGTTTTGTATAAATAAAAGCAGTGCAGGAGATGATTGTTAGAAGTGTGTCTGTAAGATACACATACTATTTTTATTCCCTAAGGAAAACCTGCTTGTTCCTATTCCAAAGCACTCCTGCAGAGCCACTGTGTAAATATTATTTGGCAGAGGCGTCTCCAGCTGGAGCACTAGCGAGTGAAACCTTCCTGCCTGCTTTCACTGTCCAACGGGAACGGGAAGTAAATGAGACTTTGGAAATTCATTTACTTAGTAAAATCTTAAAGCATTACTTAATAATTCAGACATTGAAATGTATTGTCTCTTGTCAAAAATTACGTTGCCCCTCTTCAACTGGAATAAATCAGTAAAACTATTGAAGTAGATGACACCAGGCTGATTCATGCTGGCTAGGTATCAGCCTATAGTTTTTAATATAACATGATCTTTCTAATTAATGAAGGAGACATAAATTTACATTGCCCACATTGAACCCGTGCCCAAACACATCACTTTCTCACCACTTAAGGCTCACAGACCACAATCTTCTCTCTGAGGTTTTGTGGTTAGAAGACTTCAGGTCTGGGTTTTTTTTTTTCCCTAGTACATCTGCTTTTTGTTCTCCTTTGACATTGACATTGTTTTGCTTTAGTCTGAACAGATAGGAACAAACAACCTGATCTGCATAAAATATTTGTGTCACATCTCTCTCCTAAAATTAGTATTCTTCAAAAGAAACCAATATGTTTATACTGCATATAACACCCAAACTATGACAACCAAAAAATGAGTACAGTAGGCACACCATTTGAAGCTGATTATATTAATTGCTATTCAGGTCATAGCTTAGATTAATTATTGTGTTTGTGTAGGATGTTTGTTAAGAGGTTTCCTGATTGCTGCTCAGAAGATTGATTACTTGTTACATTTACCTTGTGGTTTCTGTGGGAAAACATCTTTTAGGCTTCAACATTTGCAAACACAGGGAGGGCAGGCAGGGCCACTGAAAAGTGAGGATACACACACACACACACACACCTGCCACTTTGAGCAGCCATGACATACATCTGTATTAACAACAAGCTGGAAAATGGAGCACACATAAAACAGACATTTATTTTAAAGTGCCTGAATGTAGACATAATAATGTCGCCTTAGGGCACTGACATACCCCTACTAATTACAGTAAGGAAAGAGAAATTGAGCATACAGTAAAAAAAATAATAATAAGTAAAGATGGCCTATTGGCAGATATGTATGGATAAGGAAAATGATTCAGCTCAAAAAAGAACCTACCTGAATCATTGCTTTACCCTGTAAAACAGGGTACAGTCTGCAAAAATCCAGGTTTCCTGTTCCTTGAATATCACCTTTTGATAACAGAATGACACAGCCTTCTGAGGTAAACATAAGGAATTTTGTGGCGATTCTCTTAGAATTTTGCCATTTAGGGGCAGAAGTGGGGATATCAGGCTTCCTGTGTAAGAAAAAAATCACAATGCTCTTTTTAGTAGAATCTGAAGATTTTATAGGCATTTATAGATACATTAGCTTTAAAGGAATCCTAGCATAAACAAATTAAGGGATAGCCTTGGAGCTGGTGAAGGTTAAAGGCAAATGTGAGCTGTGAGATTTTCTTTTACCTCCTGTAGCACTTTTGAAATCCGTTAATTAACCAGATGGACACTCAGTCCCTGTTTTATGACCTTCTCTTTATTTTTGTCCAAACACAGTAACAACAAACACAGTAACAGCCAGCTGTATACAACAAAAGAGGTAAGTAGTGAAAAGAAAGCAGAAAAAGGAAAACAAACAAATAAATAAAAACTAAGCCATCATAGTTGTTCTAAATATCTGCTTTAAAGATTCTCTTATCCTATAATTCTAAAATAAGAATAGGAATAATGTGCAAGCTTGGTATTATTTTATAGGATAGTCATAGTTTTTATTGGGGTGGGTGGTTTCTTTGTTCATTCCTATATCACACCTTCCTTTCCTTCTAGTAGAGACTTTTGTTGTTGTTGTTTTGGTTTTATTTTCTTTCTTTTGAATTAAACAGAGCAAAACTGAAAGGTTACATCTAAAATTGAACATAATAGCCTGAACTATAGCCTGATAAAAGGTCTTAGCAAACATTCAACCTGGTGGAATCTGTAAGAGAAGTTTTGATTCCTACAAGTTTTCCTGATGGAGCCTGAGGGTGCTTAAATATCCTAGATACAGAAGGACCTGGAAGGAAAGACCTAGCTGTAGTTGCATGGCTATTATATTCAGAGGAATGACCTGAAAGAATTCAGGATTAAGGAGAAGGGGAACAAACAGAATTTTTTTGCTAAACTGCAATTATTTTTTGCCTTTTTTTCTTCCCAATGACCTCAGTTCTTCACACTCCTCCTTTCCTGTTTCATGCCATTATCACCTCTCTATTTTAGTTTTACATAGTGTTGCCAACAGTCATCATTGTGCTGTTTCAGAATTTGGTTCTACTCCTTTCTGTGACTTTCTTTGCAGATTTTTTGACCAAGGGCACACCTAGGAGTCTACCTATAAATATACATGAGCGTGGACCACTTGCCTTTGAATTTGTCTTTATGTAAGCAAGCACTCGTACAGCACTTCACTAGCTAAGCATATATTATTCACACAATTAACTCCCAGGAAGAATTCCAGTGACTTCAGGGAGGCTCATTTGGGAGTGAATGCTCTCAGCTGTGAATCAAAAGTTCACATTTTATTTTCTAACCACCAGATTTGAAATAGCATGCGTCAATAAACACTTCCTATTCATTTCCTAGGAAAAGTGTTGCGTGATTTCTGGTGGCTTGTCTGTGAAATTTTACACTTCCAAAGCAATTAACAATTCTGTGTACTTTTACAGATAGAAGTCCCAAGATCAGTGCAGATATGTTAATATGGAAAAAAAATAATTTTGCCTGAAGTGAGCTCCTTAAATACCTGAGCTTCTTAAAGACCAGTGCACAACATGATACAATGAAAGTGATAAAAGAGCAATTGCCCTTAACAAATAACAAAAGTGAATCAGATGTATCAAAATGCTCTGATGAGTGTGAGCGTCTCAGGGCAAAAATTATATTAATATGTGTTTTTGCCATGCCTCTCACAAGAGGCCTTTGGTTTCAGCCCACTGTGACTTTATATAATGCTACTGAAAGGCCAGTGTATAAATAAATATAAGTTATTAATACATAAAATAGTGCAGTGGAAAGGGTTTCTCTCTGTCTCTCTCTGGTCATAATGTTAATCTTGTTACTGTAGCAAAAATATAAACTTTTGTATACGGAACTGTGGTATACAACATAAGTGTGTGTCTTGAATCAAAAAGGAAGATGAAAGAGTGCTGACAGTCTCATGAACTACAAATAAAGATGAATAGGGGGATCAAAAATACTGAGTTTTTAATGCCAGATGCTGGCTATCAAATATAAAATGAGAATTTAAGAATCTTTATTACATAATTTATCCTAAATGCTTCTGCAGGACACTGAGTTTTATTATTGTATAAAAGGCAGCAAACCTGCCTTTTAAATGTAATTATAACTTGTATTTATATCGGCCCATGTATGACTTCATCACCATATTATTCCAGACTCAGCCATGCAGTTGTATCTACTGTTAAAAACAACAACAACAACAAAACATTTGTGATAGCAACTGAAAAACATCAAGCTTCTGAAATGAAACTGACCTAAAGGACTTACGACCTGCAGTGCAATTTAATTAAGATATCAAAGTGACAGCAATTATAGCATCCATTGTGACAGCTATTCTATTATAATGAATTTTTTTAATTAACAAAAGCTGATAGTTGAGAAGGCAAGCAGCACTGAAACCTGCTTGCCTTGTATCTAGAGGAGCACAGTTGTCCTTCATATTTACTCCAGTCACGCATTTGTTTCACTGTCTTTTTATCTGCCTTTCTCTATCCTGCATTGAGAGCATTTGTGAGATAACCCAGGTAAACAACCTGCATGATATTCTGTCTATTGCTTTGGAAAAAAAAAAAGGGCTTCTACTTCTGTGGTCTTTCTACATGCCCATAATGGACTAAACTGTGTTGTGCTGATATGACAGGGGGCTTTTTTGAAAGTTACTTGGATTAACATTGTTTCTTCTTTTGTTAAAGAGTAACTTGGGAGTGGAGCATTAATAGTCTAATGGGACTCAGTAAAAATGCTGGGGCACAGCCAAGGGCTCTCCAATGAGTTCTTCGCCAATCCCATGTTATTCCTAACTCTGGATCTATCTCTGACTCTAGATCCCTAACTTCTAGTTTTTCACACTCAAGAATGAGTGTGAGTTACTTTGCTGACATGGGATCAGCGATACCAAACGAGGGCACTTTTAGAGAAGTGTCATGTTCACGTAGTGCCAAAAGCTGCTGGTAAGTGACAGCATGATCTGGGACCTCATAAATACTGGGATACCTCCTGGAGATTTTATTCAACTGTTATTCAGGCTTGAACATCTGTTGATTTCACCGAGTTCTTGACTAGGAAATAAATTAATTGAATCTCAGGATATTATGTGCCTCATTAGTAGGAACTTCGAAGAATTTGAATAAAATCATGAAATCCTAATAAAACATTTCCTGTGGCATAGGTTATTTTATAACATCATACATAAAATATACTATATAAAATATTTTATAACATAGTACATAAAAAACATCTCTTCATGTATTCCCCATACTCACATTTTTAAACTAGTTTTCTTCTATGCCCATAGGTTCTCAAAAGGTCTAAAGCTCCTATTTCTGAGCATAGCAGCCATATTTTGGCTATCAGACACTTTCCCAGGCATCCACATATATACAGTCAATTTATCCGCTTTGGGGGAGCTCAGGACTCTACAAGAAAATATTAAGTCAGAGTTAAAGACATTTGCAAAGTTAAATATTTATTATTGTAACTAAATTTCCAACTCATATCTGTAAAATAACATTTACAAAATCAAGACTAGAAAAGCAGTTTAAGAAATACTGGGTAGAAAGGACCTTTACTGGGGATAAGGTAAGAGTGGAGGAATTGATTTGGTAACATAAAACTAGTCAGTACTGTGTTCCACAATACAGAAAGATAAAAATAGAGATATAGATGATGATAGAGCTGCAAATGCTTGTAAGGAAGAAATAGATAAACAGCAAGGGTGGGGGGTTATTTTTTTTAGAGCTTCTATGACAAAGACAGATACCTCTCAGCTTGCACATCAAATAAATTACACTAATAAATCATTTTAAATAACCTTAATATGTCAATATGAGTTATTAAAATTGCAGATAATTTAACTTTCTTCTTTTTGTGTACATTTTAATCATCTGGCCAACATTTTTAATTTGCAAGCGCAAGTATTTATTGAACTAATGCATTCAAATGCTTTGTAAAAAAATTGCCAAAAATAATGTCAAATCAATTTTAAATTGTTTAGAGTCCCATGTTGACTTCAGCTATCAGCACAGTTGAGGGTTATTTTCCAGTCATTTCAGTAAACACTCAAACAAAAAATTAGGAGAAATGAAATGTAAAGAAATCTCTTGAAGGTTTTTGTTTGTTTGTTTTGCATTCCCATATCACAGACAGCCACGTTGCACAGGGTAGTCTGTATGCTGTCCAGAGAGTCAACATTGTCTTAAACCAAGCTCTGCCATTTCTTAATCTTAAAACTCTTATATTAGGGTCTGAATATAGAATATTCAGAGAATAAAGAAACAGATTTTTAGACACTTTTTCTTTAAAGCATAATTGACAGTATTTTAATGTCACATTTGAAAAAAAAAAGAGGGGGGCATGCAACTTTGGTTTGCAGCACAGTAAGGCCCTAAATTCTCTGTTTGAATACAAAATTGTCTTTTCCTAGGGTTTTTAAACTTTTCACCCTTTATAAAAAATGAACCATTATATAGACAGCGATTTCAAATACAAGTAATTCAAATTTACTCTGTAGAGCTCCTTTCATATGCATTTTCTCCTAAAACTCTCTATAAATATAAAATTTGTAGAGTAGCATATTGTTTAAATTACAAAGTAATTGTACAAATACATTGAGACAGACCTTTCAGTGCACTGAGGTAACTTTTTGTCTCTCTGTCTTTGGGTACTGCTTTCTCCAGCCACAGGAGGGTCTTACATTAAAGGCATGTCTGCACAGTCTGGATATTGGGCACTGGTACAAGGTTTGAAACTTTCTTACACAGTGGCAAGAGGTCTCATCTATGAGCAATTACTCCTACAATCAATCAGCAGCTTATTAAAGTCAAAAAAATGGTTGAACTGTTAGACTGTTTCATGGATGAGGAAATGTATTTTCTTCAGATCTCAAATAGCAGCAGTTAATTGCATTACTTTATCAGAGGTGTTTCTCTTTATCATGTCTTTTACAAGAAAAGCCTATGATGGGCAGCACTGATAGAGAACATAATATGCTGTAATTTATTACTCGCAGGGTGGTGCAGAGAAAGGAGCACACTTGGAGCTTCTCTTATCAACTTACCCTGTAACAGATTGAAATGTATTAGGATGAAAGGCATCTCCCTTCTTTAACTTTACCTTCAGGCATCCCAGCAGGCAATCGTAGAAGATCTATTTTTTCACTATGAAAAAATTCATACAGTTTGTTCTTGTATAAAGCTTTCCCAACCTACTGCTTAACAAGGTCAGATGCATTTCAGGTTATATTTATCCTGCCTTCTTCCTAAGGAACAATTGTCTCACCTACACATACGCAAGCAGACAACAAAGACCAGCACGAGTTTCAGTGCAAGCCAAGGAAGTTTCAGGTAGAAGATGTCTTCATAGGACTTGGGAGGTTCTGTGTCTTTTTGCTGCGGTACCTGAAGTCCTAAACTATTTCTGGGGAGTTCTCAGGGACCTGGTTTTATCCCCATCGCTCCCTGTTGCTTTGGGACCCAGAGCAGCCGCTGCTCTTGCTCCTCATGCCCTGTGCTGCAGCGCGCTCTGCTCTCGCCAGATGGGATTTTCAGGATGAAAAATGCTTTGAGAACAGCAGACTGGTAGATATAAGGAGGTATTGCAACCACATAACATTCCAGAAATGTAATTTTTTGAATAAGTTTAAGTGCATATGATTTTAGAATATTATTGTATTTTTTCAGAGCTGTGCAATCATTTTTTATTTCATATTTTTATATATATAAATGAAATTATGACAATCTTCAGCATACAGCTGAATAAATTACCAGTTCATCACAAAGTTACAAAAATACTGTACTGGAGCCCTTTCTTGCTTGAATTACTTATATTGGTGCAGGATTCTAATGTGGATTTGACAAGTGCCTTTATTCTCCTTCTAACTACTGCGTTTTAAAATCTGAATGTGCAGAGATTTTGCACACTTCATTGTGCACACTAAAAAGATATCCCTTTACTGTAAAAGAAAATTCAACATTTAAATTTGTTTCTATAGGAACTCATCATTATACAGGCATACACTATTTTATCATTTTGAGAAACACAAATGAAGGCAAAACAAGTGACGCACCTATTTACAGAAAGGGGATGAAATTGGATTGCACTTAAAATTCTAATTTTTATTTATGATACTTTTCCTTCTTCCTTTATAATCACAAGTGTCCTCTGAGTCTAGGAGTTCTATGACAAGAAATGATCAAATACAACAGAAATGAGTACAGATTCTGTGGCAATAATAAGACAGATTTTTTTCTATATTAAAAACAGTGTTTCTGCATAACATCAGCAATTCTAATTGTGGTGTTTGACATTCAGTGTTAATCCACTGGCTCTAAAGCTTATTAAAAATGGCAGTAGACACACTGGTAATACAGGAGCAGGTCAGAAATTGTCAAAAACAATCCAGACATTAAGAATCAGAAATAAAATTACGGCTATTGTAGAAATATGATTCTGCATGAAATTCACAGGCATAGAATCAATAACACTCCAGAGCGGAATAACTAGAGCCTGCAGATGCAGACAGTCCCAGAAGCACAGCTGAGACATCCCAACAAGAAAAGAATTTCTTTTGTCTTTTTAAGTCTCTTATTTGCTGTCTGGCTGTGCAGGCTCTTTTCTCTGTAGCATTAACCATAAAATTAGCACAAAGACTTTTTTTTTTCCTCTCTTGGAGAAAAAGCCCCAAGGGGTGAAGACGAGGTTCTATTCCTGGCTCAGCCACCAGTCGTCTAAGTGCTAATTACTTCACCTCCCTGTGACTGATTTTCCCCAGCTATTACTTGGGGGGCAGTTGAACTTACAAGCTTGCAAATTATTTCGAGATCTAAAGATAAAGGAGAGAGATATGCCAAAAAAAAAAAAAAAAAACTCCATATTACATAAACAACCATTAGCAAAGATTTCTCTAAACTAAGTGACACTCTTCTGTTATTTTTATTCTTAAGGTGCTATCATGTACAGCAAATGCAGCCACTAGGCAGGTATTTTGGCTCTGCAAAACTACCTATTTTCAGTTGTGCCAAAGTAAAAGGTTGTTCAGATTTGGAGAGTTGATGATTTTTTGGTGATTTGTACTCAAGAATTGTCTCACCGTGAAGCTTAGTAAAACATTCACCTATTACTAATTTGGCCCATGCTCTCATGAATGGCATGCATTACTCAGTGTACCTTATATGAGCCTTTTATTCAACTATCTCATCTGAGAAAGTGATTCTCTTTTCTGAGGAAATAAACCAAACTTGAGAGTCTGTTTTTCTATCCCTTGCTTCATATTGAACAGACAAGTTGCTTAACAATTGGTATTGCTCAGGAATCTTCTTCTAGCAGTCTTAAAAGTCTCCCACAGAGTAGGCAGGAATCATCCCAGGAAAAAACATTAAATTAGAGCTGACAGTGGTTTGTCAGAGGCAACCATTAATGAATACCATGGAGGATTGGGCAGCTTTCTGTTCATTGTCTTGCCATAATTTACACTCAATATCCCACAAATTATGCAGAGTAGATAGAGGAACATTTGTTGTAGTTGCACATTTAGGCAAGCAAATAGCATTTTATAAATTGGTGGAAATAAGAAGTGAAAAATAAATAGTAACATCTGTTTCCTGAGGGTAACTATTTAAACAAGGCATGTGTCTTTACAAAGCTAGTTAGAGGCTGGGGTTTTTTGTTTGTTTTTCCTTTTAATTTCCCAATACAGGCAGTTTTGTGTTCAGTGCATGAGAACAGTTTTGGGGAAACTTTTTGGTCAATCAGAATAGCTTGGCATGAGGCATTTTGGCATCTCATATCCTTCAAGAGAGTTCACAAGTACACCAAAAAATTTAAAACTTAAAATCACAATGAGATACTGCAATGTACTTGCCACCAAATCAGACACACTTTCATGCTATAGCGCAGTCTACAGTTCCAGAAATCTTTAACTTTTAGAAAAGAACAAAATTTTCATTTGAAGCAAAGATGGGTAAAAAAAAGCTGCAGCATCCTCAAACACACGCACACAAAAAAAGTACCCTAGGCGGAAAAGCAGAATTCTTTACATCTGAATTGCAAGGTTTGCAGCAGGAACTTCCTTCAAACCTTTTGCTTTCCCTCTTCCAAAATTAGAAGGATTAAGTTTGTGCAATTTTAAAGAGCAACCTTGTTCTAATTTGGCGTAATGCTTAGCATTTAGCATAAAAGCAATTTTAAGGAGGCATTTTCTGTGGATATACAGCTCTATATGCTGCACCCTTTGCAAACGCAGCGCTCAAGGTCCCTCCGAACCGCGCACCTCCAGGTTCAGCTATGCCGCTCTGCTCTGCGTGGGCAGTTTGAGCTTCACTGAATCCGAAAATTGCCAAATTATTGAACACTAATTACACAGCGTTTTATCTATCACGTCAGGCAGCCAGCCAAGACGAGCATATAACTTCTGCGACTATATGAACTGCATATGAATTCTATAGATTTAAATAAATAACAATCCCAGGGGGACATTAGCATTTCAAAGTGAAATTTCCTGGCCCAAATCTGCACAGAAAGCAATAATTTGGAGGTGAAGTAGCTGTCACTTTCAAAAAAAAGCTTTGTTTCTTCTTCGTTTTAGTTGCATTATATGGATTGCCTCTGCTAACGTGGACTTTTCTTGTTACTCTGTATTAGATACAGTCAGAAAAGGCAAAAGCAGCACTTTGTCAGGTGGGAATGGAAGATGCCATAGTAATGAGGAAAAATGAAAACACAGAAAAAAAAAGAAAACACTGAAATAATCACACGCAGCTCTGCCACCAAGCTCTACCAGCAACTATTTGACGACAGAAAGTTTTAGTCCAGCTGCACTGGGGACAGAAGGCATTTTTGGTTTCTGTTTTCCTTTTTACCCTGTAATACAAGCCCATACTACCAGATCTTACCATAGCAAAAGCCTCTTTTCACTGACAGAGGAGCTGGGTTCAGGCTCTCGCCAGCCGGGAGCCACACGGGCACTGAGGGCTGCCCAGAGCCGCCTGGAACCGGCTAGAACCGGCCGGAACCGGCTAGAACCCGCCAGAACCAGCCCCAGGCGGCCTGAGGGAAAATGGCTCCTGGGCAGCGCAGGTGAGGCTCATCCAGGTCCTTGAGTCCTGGCAGCAAATTTCTTCATTTTCTTCTCTCATTCTGTCATTTATAAGCCCTAAGTCATAGTTTTCCTGATGCTGTTTTACCCCAGGGAGATGGTGGAGATGGTCCCTCAGTGACGAGGCCACCGACTTCCCTTCGGATGGGCTCTTCTTTGGAGGGCACAAGCCCCTCGACCGCCACATTTTAGATATTGCCTCTTGTCCAAGCTCCCTTTCCCAAATAGGTGGTCTGGGAAAAGACTGTTCCTGCTACTGGGCCTCCTTTTGGAACTCATGGATAACACAAAAGGAGAAGAACAAATGAGCCAGGTGAGGCCAGTATCAGACCACAGAATGCGAGGGGGAAGCACCTGAGATGCCTATCACAGCCACTTAGAAAGAAGTGTGGGTTAAGGCTCGCCTTGCCCAAGACCAACTCGAAAAGCAACTCAGAAAAAAATACGCAAAATACGCACACAAGAAGTGTGGGGGGAATATTTTGCCACCTTGTTTCACCAGGGCTTAGCCCCAGGGGTGCCCAGTTTTATGAACCCTGTAACATGGCAAGAGCTATAAATAGGAGGAGTGAATGAGTTGCCAGCTACCTGCTGCTACAAGAGGAAACGCCAATATTGAGCTTTCTCGGATAGCAAGGATACGCTTGGGCCAGTGCCAGGAGATCTGTTAGAGAGAACTGCTAATGCCAGAATCACCAAGCGGTCAAAATAATATCAGCAAGGTTGCCAAGCCGGGGAGAGCTGCAGAAAGAGAAAATTATCAACTGGGGAGAAATAGGCTTTTCCTTGAAAGAGTCAGCAGAGATGTTTCAGAGGAAACAAAGGTCTATTTGCCTAATAACGTAACTTGAAAAGCATTTCAAAAAAGTAATTAAAGTAACTAAAAAGCGAGAACGTTCCAGGAGCGATTAAGTGCCTCTGCAAGTGCGATCATGTAATACCGACGCTGATGTGCTAATGGCTTAGTTAAACCTCAGAGTATGTCCCATGTGAAAAGGCATTTCCAGAAGCCGATTTAGGGAAAAGGATTTGTTCCCTCCTTTCTCCTGACAAGTGATGCCCAGTGTTCCTGCGACACACTGAAGGGCTTTGCAAAGAGGGAAATACAATTTCTTCCCTAAATGGCGACCCAAAACATTAAGTCATTCCTTTCCTTTGGTAGAAGTTCAGTTCATAGCACTGAAGAGAGTCATAATCTAATAATGGGGAGCTGCTCTCAGCACCAGGGATGATCGCTTTTAAAGCTTTGAAAGAAGCAGTATTATGTAATCGGGGCTAACTGAGTTGATCATGCGAAGTGCTGAGCATTTCTCTTAAACTTGGAGTCTACACACAAATTTGGGACAGGATACCTACCTCCTGGAGGTGTTGTCATAAAGATTACTTAGCTAAGCCCTGCTCCACAGCACAAAGTGACAGATCTTTAGGTGCTTAAATATGCTTTTTAAAATCTGCCTTTTAAGAGCCTGCCTGCACTGAGCTTTTTGCAGGCCCTATTTTGCAATGTTCTTTCAAGCTTAGAAGTGTGTGAAGTTGGTAGGTTTTATTATTTATATCTAGCCAATCAGGTCCTTCATAATTCAATATTTTAAGTCTCTACAGAAGTGATTTAAAGTTTTTTTTTTAATTTTCTTTTTGCTATATTTAGAGAATTCTTATTGCTCATGGTGCTTGTCTGAGCAGCCACATGCCTCTCGCTTGGGAGCCCTGTGAAAGAGAGCAACGACTGTGCACTGTTTTTAGTACCTAAAAAATATATAATAATAATTCACATTAACTTAAAATGCCGTCACTGCAGTGATGAAAGGTTATTGATGCTAAAATGTTCTTGTCTTGAGACATCCTGTCTTCATCATTGCAATAATTCTAGGGACGTTGACCAAGAAACTCTCAAACTAGCTAATGGATGCAGTAAATTTGATAATATAAATTGTTATGTGACGGATTACATACCTCTTAGGTAGCCAATCCACCCCCCTGACTATTTGCCTTTAGTGGGTCTAGTCCAAATGAATAGTACCTCACAATCGGTGGTTTCATAACCTGGCTCTGTCACGGTAAATAGGTAATTCTTCTTTAGAAATCACATGGAAAATGTAAACTTCTGCACTATGGTTGCTATCAGTTACATATGCTGTGTGGTCATCTGCAATGTAGAGCATGGAACCAAGTGAAATGCTTCTAATGATCTCTCAGGAAAGAAAAATATTATATTATTTCCAAAAGTGTTACTTCAGTGCAGTAATGTACTGCACTGCCTCACTCCAGACTTGAATCAGGCTCTGTTTTTTTCTTGCCTGGTACATCTGAGCTAACTACCTTGAGGCAGCAGTATAAAAATCAGTTGCTGTGTCTTGCTTCTTGAAAGTTTATTTTGCTCCTTCTTAAAATCTTGGCCTGCTTGACCTCCGCAGCCTTCACCAGTTTGGAAATGCAAGTTATAATCCTCTGCGGGGATTTAGCCAGGTGTCTATTACAGCATGTAATCTGCGATACCGTTTCCAATATTCACGCTGCAGAAAGGTTAAGCCCTCTGTCTTTGTTCTGAGTAAAAAAGTCCACAAGGTGTTAGTGTGGCCAGGAAGCAGATTGAAGGAGGCTGCATCTTCAATCAAGCCCTAAGCCTCTGGATGTGCCACTGGAGGAGCTTTGTGATGAGGAAAGGCAGCTTCAGTGGGGAGAGAGCGATCGTATGTTAACCCTTAAACCAGCGCTGCGACACCACCGTCTTCTGTCCCAGTTGGGCCTCTGGGCTCCCAGGCCCCATCTTTGTGTGTTAAACAAGCTAAATTCACCTAATTGAGGGGGAACCCTACAGGAACAGGCCGATAATTCTGCTACTCAGATAATTCTGCGATAAATTCTACTCAGATAATTCTGCTTTTTCCAGTGGTGTCTGAAGATAGTCACATTGTGTGATCATGCAAGTGTTTTTTGAAGAACAAAAAGTTTCAACCGTGTCAGAATTTTGGGTAATGTGCTGAACTCCATGCGTGGCATAAAATGAAAGAGTAGCACCTTGATTTCACTGCATGCAAGCAGCTGTTTAGTAGCAATTCCCAACTACTGTGCAGCAAGATAATGGGTTTCCGTGGAAAGGTCATGGTCCAGGGAAAGCCTCAGCAGCCTCTCAGCCTAACTGGCAGTATTTAGTAGAACTTATTAGTATTTAATTATTAATATAATTTTTAAAACTTAAAAATGTATTCCACCTTGTGCAGCTGAAGAGCTGTTGCTTGGAAGGGTTAAATTAATATGTATTTACAGCTGCCTGCTAGTCACAAAATGCTCTAACACTCTAATCTTTTAGATATCCCCAACAAGGAATGTGTTTAGTTTTGACAAATCGGGGAAAGTTTCTCTTTGTTGTATTCATTTTACTGAGGTAGAGGCCTTAGAGAGGATTATACCAGGGATGAAGATATTAAAATATGTAACTAATCCCAGATAAATTATTTCCATGCTAATGTGCACTAAGGAACATCACCAGGGTAAGACCACTTCATGCTGTTTTGGCAATAGGAATATGACTTACCACATAAATAGCATTTAAGGTGAATGAGAAGCAGTTTAAATGTGAATTGCCGATAGATGAAATGGGGATGTGACTCTCTGCCTCTGAAGCAGCGTTTGCATTAAACACTTCAAAATCACATCAGGGCCTGTCACAGCCATAGGCAAAGGGGAATTCTGCCCTAGCCTTCATGTCTCTCCATGTTAGATGTCAGAACATTTATTTATTGGGTTATCAATACTAATTTCCCTCTAAAATACAAACTTCACATGGATAATTTTTCTTGTAGATACTTTAATTGCAACCATGTTCTTCCTGCACTTGTGTTTGTTAAAGTTCCCAGAGCTTTAATACGGAGTGACCGTATTAGATCTGCAGCTTTCATTAAATAGCAAAAGTGGGGGGAAAAAAGGCCATGGGGATCAACTCGTATATACAGAAAGAAACAACGTGTGCTGGGTTACCCACTTTAAGTCGTAAAACACGTGTCCACCTGCATGCAGGTGCATGCATGCGAGCAGCTTCGGTTTTAGTTTGAAGAATCACAACAAACTGCCTGCTTGCGCTGTGGGAAACCAGAGCTCTGCTTAATACACACGCCTTGCTATCGAGGAGCATCTGCTTGGTGTGTTTTGATATCTGCAAGCTCAGAAGGAAGCAGCTTTTGTCAGAAGATGACAGCAGTAGATACATTGCAGGTGTGGAGACAGCTCCGTGTTGACAGGCTCTGAAGTGACCAGATTTTTCTAGTATATGTCAGGAAAGTGTTATATAACACTGAACAGTTTTGCAAAAGCTATATTTATATATAGTGAAAGTGTGTAAAACTTTACAGATTTTACAATGTGTACATCCTCCCCAGGGCAGAGGAAATGCCTAAGCAAGTGGAAGATCCTTGCATTTATGTCTGATATATCAAATTGAGCTTCAAGTATTACAAAGTCAGTGGTTTATCTATCCTGCTTGGAATGTTTTTTATTTCCTTTTCTCTGTTCTGTTCAAAGGGAGGTGTAGAAATAGTTACCATGAGCCTGAAATCAAGGAAACTTACTACAGACACAATTTACAGAATAATTTCGTTATATCTGCCTGTTTAGGATCTGACAGTTTAACAAGTGCTGTTCTGCTTTTCAAATAACTCTTTTAAACAATAACTTTTTACTTTGACTCCCATTGAGCTGTTGTCAGTTTTAGGCTTCAGCTGTATTAATGGGAAAGAGAGCGAAAGAGAAATAAGTATTTCTGTGCCTAGGTGAGACAAAGCTACCTCTGGGGAGCTCAGAGAGAATACTTCAGTCTTTTGCTTGAATCTCACAGGGGTATGTCAAGGATCCGAGCAGTGACCAAGAGTGCCTGAACCTCATGTCAAACTCATTTCACATATCGGATGGTGCTGGGTATCTTTGTTGCCCCGAAGTGGACAGAATTGTAATTATAAGGAAAAAAACAAAAGTTGATTATCATAGCTGTCCCAGCATTAGGTAGGGCAGAGGAACTCTGGCTGATGTCAGTAACAGTCGCCCTTACTGTGCCCGTGTTCACCCTTCCTAGGTATGGATTTGGGCAGCGCGTTCCCCAGCAGCGCTGACCAGCAGTGAAATAAAAGACATTGTTTCTGCCACAGCCAGTATTTATCACACAGTGGAAGACTGTTCTCTGAAGCAAACACGGAATGAACAATGGCCAAACAGAAACGTACTGCTGAAATCCTAAATTAGATAGATGTGATTCAGTGCAGCCTACGGAGTCTGATATCTTGGCAACTGCTGCAAGATATCCCTGGTCTGCAGACAAAATAGCCTTTGTGAAGACACAGGAGATGGTAGTGTGCAAGTTAATGCATCCAAAGGCCAAGAGGAGAATAATTCACTTTCACCTTGCTACAGAGGACAAGTAGCAGTAAAAGCTGTGCATTATTGGCAAGCCTTTTTCGTTGCTGTTTTTAACTCAAGCCACAGTTGAGACCCGCAGCCACCTCAGCAGTGCTCCAGCTGCAGCTGCCGACATCTCCCACCTAATCAAGTGCTGGATTATCTTGTCCTGATAAATTGGAGCCAGCGCCTGGCAAAAAGTCTTTCCTGAAGTACTTTGCTGCCCTGTAATAAGGTGGCAGATGTCTGAATCAACCCCCAGAGCTTGTAGTGCACTATATTTCTAATGACTTTCGGTGACGAGTGTAAATGTTTTAAGGGAAGACATTGCTGCACTGGGAATGCAGTTAAGCATGATAGATTTGCGGAATTTATAAGGAAAAAGAAGCATGGAGCTGCATTGGGGATCGTTTCATGCGGTGTATATAGGGGCTGCATTTGCTGACTCCAAAACACTTGGCCTAAAAATGACTGAGCTCTTGAGGAATGTACTTGTTTTAAAAAGAAATTCTCTTTGGCTGCTACTTCTTTCTAAGAAGAGTCAGAGTTATTGAGCTATTAGGCACTTGCTCATTTGTCTTGGCCTTTTGATTGGATTATTGGTCAAACTCATTCAGGGTAGTTGAGCACTTTCTTTAAAACATAATAAGAAAAATACTTATATTACAGAAGCAAAGGTGCTTAGTGTGTGTGTGGGGAGGATAATTTTAAAAATAAAATGCATAATATACATCAGGCTAAAATAAAGGTATTCCTTGAAAGCATTCATATTTTTGTTTCTTGGCTTCCCTCCTAAAAAAAAAGAAGCAATTCTGAAGGGCCAAAGACAAAACATCTTTTCATGTCATAGTTGTCCATATGGTGCTCCTTGTAACTCTGTTTTGCTCTTTTCCAGGGGAATCCCTACATGTGCAATAATGAATGTGATGCGAGTACCCAAGAACTGGCTCACCCTCCAGAGCTGATGTTCGATCTCGAAGGCAGGCACCCCTCCACGTTTTGGCAGTCCACAACTTGGAAGGATTATCCAAAGCCTCTTCACGTTAATATTACTCTCTCCTGGAACAAAACCATTGAGCTGACTGATAACATAGTTATCACGTTTGAATCCGGCCGTCCGGACCAAATGATCCTGGAGAAATCCCTGGACTATGGGCGAACATGGCAGCCCTACCAGTATTATGCCACAGACTGCTTAGATGCTTTCCACATGGATCCAAAATCAGTGAGGGATTTATCACAGCACACAGTCCTAGAAATCATTTGCACAGAAGAATACTCTACTGGATACATGACAAATAGTAAAATAATCCACTTTGAAATCAAAGACAGATTTGCTTTCTTTGCTGGACCTCGACTTCATAATATGGCTTCTCTGTATGGCCAGCTTGACACAACCAAGAAGTTAAGAGATTTCTTTACCATCACTGATCTGAGGATACGACTCCTTAGGCCAGCAACTGGAGAAATATATGTAGATGAGCAACACCTGGCACGCTACTTTTATGCAATTTCAGACATAAGGGTATATGGAAGGTAAGAGAATACATACCTTGAGGAACATGCATGTATGTTTGTTTTTCGAGGTTTTTCAAAACCATTGATTTCCCCAGACATGACAACATCTCTACAGAAGTGTGTTCACCACAAATATGGCTCTGTTGAAATGAGCTTCTGAAAATACCAGAGGTTTCTGACTCAGCAGCGCTAATTTCTAGGTCACTAGCTCCAGGAAGCATCGGAGCTCTTAAGAGATTAGGAGTTTTGTACCATGGTGCTCAGGAATTAACCTCGGCACTCAGACACTTCCCAGGGCCTCTTTTGGTCCATTTTCCCAAAATCCAGAATAGCTGGGGCTAAAAGACAGCCCTGGAGGTCCTGGTCCAATGCGCTGTTCAAGCAGGGTCAGCTAAACCAGGCTGCCCAGGGCCGCGTCCAGCCAGGGCTGAACATCCTCAAGGATGAAGACTCTTCCCATGTTCAACCACTCTAGCAGTTTCTTGCGCTCAAGCAGAATTCCCTCGTTTGTGCCCATTGCTTTTCCATTTTTTTTTATGCAGTTGGAACCTGATGTTAGTTAAGTAAAAGGAGAGATTCTGTTTTATCATTTGACTTTTTGGGGGGCCTTTAATATAATATGTAACTGATACATAGCCCTTGCGTGGAACCCTTCCACGGCGCTGAATGAACGAAGAAGGCCACAGAGATTTCCTTGTACTTTAATGGGCTTTGAAATGCAGCAAAACTGCAGTAAAAGGGAGAAATTCAGCAGTGATCTGGAGAGCATAGGACTCACTCGAATATAAGAAAAATTATTATTCCACATTTAAGATAAATAGTCCCTCTGCAGCAAGCAGTGGCGAGTATCAGGTGTCACTGTCCTCAAAAAATAACTGCACAATGACATTCTTATCGGGAAATTTTCTTCCCAGCTCAACTGACTGATGACCTCAAGCAGGAGGGGTGATACCCCTTACACATATCTTGGGTGCCAGCTTGTTAAAAAAAAAAGTCTCGTTTATTTCTTCTAGGTGAACTACAGCATCAGTGCAATAGGAGGATTTGGGGGAGTCCAAAAATAAAACCTAATGTGTCCTAGAAGGCCAAGGTACTTTGTGCAGGCACATGAGTGGGTAAATTAGGGAAGGTGATTATTTAAAACACTGAAAGCTACATTTTTAATTACTCCTTTGGTGACTTAAGCTTGCCATTTTCTACCTCTTTTATGGAGATGGCTGCTGCCTTTGCATCCATGATGCAAAGTTCAATTCATAAAACTGAATTAGAATCAAATTGCTGTGACATAATCTATTGAAAAATATAAACCAATATTAGGGATTATGAAGCAACAAGGTCCACCCTGAAGACTCTCCACCTGGCATTATGGCCAGTTCTCTGGCATTCCCTGAAAAATAAGTAGGTGGAAACTTGACAGGGAGGAGCAAAGGCTGCAAACACTTTTATGCTGGTATTTCTGATTCAGCTGAACTTTCTAGCCCTTGCATGTCAGTCCAGGCTGATAACTGGGAATTGTTATCATAATTGTTTTGCATAATAATGGGTAATATGCTGGGTTTTGAAGTCAAAACATTTATATGCATTTAGTAAAGCTAGTTCCATGAGGCCAGGATACAAAAGGAGGTTACCAAGGTGCTTGGTATGTGGTGGATGAGTGATGCTAGCTTTTTAAAGCTATTTCTTTGGCTTCAAAAATAACATCTAGTTTTAATATAATTGAAATCACCAAAGCTCATAACAGTATATTTTTAAGGCAATATACCATATAAATTGTTTTATATTTTACCCTAAGATTCAATGAGAGTGAAAAATACCTATCTTAAAGGTACCATATTTAATATACAAGATCCTAGGGTGTGGGTTTAATACTTCATAATGAATTAAAGATAGAAGATTTTCCCTTTTAATATGTTTGCTTTGTCATCCCATTGCATTTGGCTATGAAATAGACCTGATGCATGTTGCATTAGAGATAAAAACCCACGCACCCTTGATGAACACTTTAGCTCTTCTATTACCACTTGTTCATTCATCAATTTACCACTTTCATTGTGTGTTTATTAAGATAATGAAAAAAAAGAAAAGGAAACATGGCTGTTAGCAATTTCAGCAAGCCCATCATGCTCACATTATTCAAGAAACCTAATAATCCACATGAACTAATTCTGACTTACGGACGGTCTGCTTCACTAAATCAGGGCGATTTTTTTTCTAGTGAATAATGGGCAATGTAGTGTGCCACTACCTTAATTAAAGAGAGCCTCTCTTAGTCTTGATCTCATTTTAATTTACAGGGTAATACTACAATAATATCACTAATGGAAGGTACATTAAAGGGCATCAAGTAGCATTAACTGTATTAAATTATGGCACTTGTGTTAATTAACTGCTGAAGCAAGATGGTCCTAACGGCTAGAAAGGTCGACTAACACATAAATAAAGTCTTCTGGGATGGGAGACTAAGAGAAGACATTTTTTTCTCCTCATCTCTTCTTGTAGCAGAGGGAATCAGAAAGTGTTCTGCATAGAGAATCAGGAAGATTTCTTCATTTCAAAGCTGCGAGTTCTGAATATGTTTGATTCAATGTAAAGGATGGTCCTGACAATAAGCTGTGAGTTACAGCTCCCTCCATTTACTAATTTTTGTAGAACTTCACTAAAATGCTGATAATAATCCCTTCGAAATCAAGCAAAAGGTCCCTAGTAGATTTCCTAGTAGATTCCCCAGTAGCCCTCTGGATGAGGCTACTGAAGGTTTAACCACATTCATTGCAAGAGTCTGGGTTTAACTGTTACATTGTAAATGACTTGTACATTTATAAATTGCAAATTAACTGTAATTCAGGATGATAGTGGAAATCCTTACCCCAATGGTGGTAGAATAACTTTCTGGCTAAAACAAAGAATCTTATTGCCGTTCGGTGATTAGTTTTGATCTAAGAGCCAACAGTTTCCTTTTGACACTTGAATATCTAGCTTCTATACTATATATTATTAAGCCCTTTGGAATTTATTTTTATACTCTTTCACGCCTTGCAGCTTCTGTACTTAAGCTCCAGGGTTTTCTGACCCATCTCAGCTATGGTTGCAATTCCAGCAGTAATAGAAACCTCTAACTTCCATTACATAAGTGAAAAATATCCTCAGTTTTAACAGTTTCTCACTCACATTATCTGCTCTAAATTTAATCCATCTCAGAAGCTGACTGCATTGCTTTCAGGAAAAGCATATTTGGTACTTTATTGTTTGAGGAGGTTGTCTTTTAAAAAGTCAGCTGCCTCTCCGGCCAGCTGTGACTCTATATTGATGTTCAGTATTGGTAAGACTTCACAATTTTGGAAGTCTTGAGAGGCCTTTGCTTAAAAGGAGCAGATCTGCCCTGGTGAATCCACAACGTGCTACAAACTTCAGGGGCCGTTCACAAGCTATGGGCCAGCTTAACACCAACCAGACTGCTGCCTTCTCTTTATTCTCCTCATCCATTCTACAGATAATTAATTAATTAAGTTCCATGTGTTATTGTGGCATACATTCAACAACAGTGTAGTAGTATCTGTAAGTTAGCCAAATGCAGAAGTTTTCCCTATGAAAATATAATAGAAGTGTATAATGGAATGGAATGGAAATATAATTGTAATATATGGAGGCATTTTCATTTTAATTGTGATAGAAATTTTTTCAATAACGTTCAACTCAAGCAGATGACCACTGTCTTTACAGCTTTACATCTATGTGAACCTTAAGCTTTTAAGTGGGCAACTGAGGACCCTTTTTTTTTAATTTATTCCCAAGTATATATTTACACTACTTGAACACACTTTGTTTTACAGAAACACTTGCATAAGCAGTTTGTTTTCCTTTGAGAGT
The DNA here is from genome assembly GCA_013389825.1 of Crypturellus undulatus. Classification (NCBI taxonomy): domain Eukaryota; kingdom Metazoa; phylum Chordata; class Aves; order Tinamiformes; family Tinamidae; genus Crypturellus; species Crypturellus undulatus. Next base: position 45,315 of record VWPW01024760.1, on the reverse strand, counting down.
CTCACTAGTGTCTGAGTGAATCTGGTAATTTCTCCAATTAAATTATAAGCTTCATTAGAGATCAGGAAAGCAAAGGAAACATAGGTATTTATGAGCATATCAATTCATCTTTAACTCCCATGTGCAATTAGCTTTTTTAATGCATCTACTGTAGTATGTCACTATAGAAAAGTGCCTTTCATTTTCTGTAAACACATCTAGGATCACCAGGAATGGAAAGAATTGGATGGCTGCTGTGTTCATTGACACACTGGCATCTCCAATGGTTTATTCAGGGCAGGTTTAGTCATGCCCATGGTGATATAAGAAATTTCCACCTGCTTCCTGGTCCCAAAAGTCCTATGAAACATCTCAGTCAAACTGCCCTCAGCCTCATAGTGACCTGGAAGGCTGACTAGTTCTGTAGTTTCTGCTATCCATGTTTGAAGCTCATGGGTTTAAATCACTAGGGAGCTTCACTAGTCACCATGGCTTGTTAGCATTTGCTCATTCTTCTATTTTTTTGTCTATTTTGCAAGATGTCAAGTATTCCTTTACTGTTCTCTCTCAGCTGTCTTTCAAGGACACTCAGTATCTTACAGGATCTATGTGTTTGAGGAGAGGAACCAAGTATTTTTGTAGTATAATTCATTTTGTCACTGAACATTAAAGAAGTAAAGATCAAAATCCTGATGAAAGAAATGAGAAATTTTCTTTCTGTATGTCTTTGGAGCATAACATATGCTCAAAAGTCATCCAAAGAGTCTTTTTTGAATAAATTCAGTGATTTCCATATTTGGCAAAAACTTTCTTCCCTTTAAGCTTTTTCTTTCAAAAGAGTTCAGAGTTAATGCAAACAATGAAATAAGCTTAAAGCTCTCCCACCTCATGGATCCAAATGGCTCCTGGCAGCAGGACGTCCTTCAGGTTAAAGTTGCAGCCTGTGACAGCCCCTCAAACACACAGAAAAAGCCAGACCTCGTGGTCTCTCCATCTTGCGGCGCTGAGATGATGTTAGGCAGATGTTAACCAGGATGAGTTTGCCAACTTCGGGGCAAGTCCAGTGACGGGGCTGCAGAGACACCCGTTCAGGAAACTGAAAAATGAAATAATAAAGGTCAAATTCTACTAGTCTCATTCCCGTGAATTGTTACAGGGGGTCCCTGAGAGTCCTCCCTTTCTGCTCCTCCCGAGTGCAGTGCTGGGGTTCACGGGCCTCATCAGCACTATGAACATGCACAAGGAAAATCATCATCATTACTGCTTCTTCACCAAGCCCCCAGCGCAGAGGTGTCAGCAAAGTCTCAGCTAAGCACAGACAAGACATCTGGGCTGAACAACAATCTTAAGTTTTGGACACCATTTTATTTCTGTTTTCATAGAATATAATATTGCATATGAACAAGATAGAACAGACCAGAGCCACAGAGGCCTTGGGGCCTCACTCCTGCCCTTTGCCAGCACCTGGTTCTTCACACAAAAGCAGGTCCAGACTTCCAGCAAGCAGCAGTAGCAACTAATAAAAATTATCTTTTTGGCATCTTGTTAGTCTTGTGCTAGAAATACCACCATACTCACTTAGGAGTGACACAGTTCCCTTCCCTCCTCCTATTCATTTCCACCCTTAAATCCATTCTTATCATTGTAAGAGCTAGGCCGCCTGCCTTTCCTCTCTACCATGCAGCATTCCCACTCCCGTTCATTTCCCAGGAGCGTGCTGGCCTAAAAGAGGAGCCACCATCCGATATATCAAGATTTAGAAATTACTTGGGGATAGACCTTACAGAGACAGGTAGGGGGGCACAAAGGTTTTTTTATAATCTGTCCTTCCTGCCATCATTCATCGGCTTCCTCCTGGGCGCAAAATGGGAGCACTGGTGCAAACCTCAGTGACGGAGGGACATCATGGTTCACGTTTAACTTGTGCCAGCATTTCTGTTACACTGCATATTAGAACCCATTAAAAACCAGAAAGATAAAATTTGGTTGCAATAAGGATATGTACATTGAGCTTCGCATCTTCACACTCAACTAATTAGTTGCCACTGACTGTTTTCCCTTTGCTTGGTGACATGTGGTATATAAATCATTACAATATGTTAAATGCAAATGGTTGGTAATAGGGTAACCATCTGCTCGCTGCTGGAAAGTTTGCACAGGAACATAGTAAGCTGCACTTGTAATAACGCTGCTAAACTCACAGCCCTGAAATACCAGATACCTACCAACAGCTGCCTCCGCTAATGCCAGCGTTACTAATATGTCTCCTACCCTTTTCATTTTTGCATCTAAACCACTTATTGTAAGAGGTAATTTTGTTCTCCAGCATGAACTTGACTTCAAGGCTGGAGTCTGCAGCAGCAATATGAGCCGCCGTATCTTGAGCCTGATCTTTTCCTCACGTTGTGGTGAGAGCTGTTGAACAGCCAATAAATAACCGGGCTGGCCACTCTGCTCAGGACATCTTTTCTTGCACAAATATAATTAAACTCTCTCTCTTCCCTAACCCCTGCTGCCAGGCCCTTTTCCAGGAATGACCTTATTTTGTAAGTGATGGATTGTTGGCACTTTGCTGCCAGATAATGTATTACACTAGACACTGTTAGAAAGAGTCGTCTATCCAACAATCCTCCGTGCCCTGTGAATATTAAAGATCACCGCTGCGAGGAGGGATCACTTACCACGGACACGTGTTATCAGGGCTGTCCCACACCTGCCTAGGGGGCATCGCCAGGTACACACAGGGCATGGAAGTGCCCTGGGAACAGGTGGCGGGAGCAGCATGGAGCAGCCCCGCAGCCCCGTGCGCGGGGCAGCACCAGGCACCGCTGCGGAGCCCTCAGGGAGGTTAATGGCCCGAGCGCCAGCCTGCGGCTCCCGGCACTACGGCAGCCTGGAATTGCTTCCGCGCCTGCTGGCCGCATGGAGGAAGCTGGCGATTCCGTCAGGTGCTGGTGCTGCTGAGCCCCATTATGGGAACCTTCCAAAGCCACTTTGGGAGGGAAGGGCTGGCATCTGCTGGCGGTGTCACAGGCTCTGGTCTAAGAGCGGGCTCATGCCTTTCATGGACAGAAGAGCTGTCTGAAGACAGCTCGATTCCAGCACAGGCCACCAGTTTTAGGAAGCTCTCATTTTAAACAGCAGGCAGGGGGAAAGCAGGGTTCTTGCCCTTCAGATGTGTTAGTTTCATTGAACAGCAGCATTCCCAAAGCACTGTATATATATTTTAGTGCAAGTTACTAGAGCCAAACAGTAGCAGGACCGTTTATTGCTTCTGATTTTTATATTTGCTAAAACTGATTTTGTTCATAGTCCTATTTAACTCCCTGGTGCTGTAAGACCCTTCAGACTTTGGGGTGGTGTCCACCCAAGTCATTAGAAGCATATTCCTTCTAATCCTTTTTTCTGTTAGACTTCTGTAGTGCTTTAGCTTAGGCCTCTTCAGAGAGGCCAGGCCAGGCCAAGCAAACACGAGCTGCAGCGAGCTGGAAGCACCGACCTTGCTGATGCTTTTGTGCAGGATGGGAAATACTGATTTCACAGCTCAGCAGAGCTGCCTTGGTGCATACTGCAGCACTCACTGTGACACCAGTGCCCTGGTACTCGGGTGCTCCCCATCTGTTTTTTTTTATTTCAGGGCTGGGGGGAAGATGGTTATTGGTATCTCACTTGCCTTGACTGTATTTTTGTGGCCTCATCACATTTTAATTGCCTGTAGCTCTTCTCAGTTTGTTTACTGACCTGCGAGCCAGTTCTGCCTTGCTTAGACCAGGGACTGTTAAACCCTTTTGCCTTGCAAGCATAGTCAGGAAGAGATTTGAAAAAATACTGCCACAAGCCACCCTGCATCGCCCAGTCCTCCTCAGAGAGCTCTCCCGGCCTCCTGGACCTCCGGGAAGGGCAGGCAGGAGCCGGGAGCAGCGGGGACAGAGAGCGGGTCCGCAGCGCGCGCCGGTGTCTGGCTCCTGGAGTGGCTGCTTTGGGAAATCCTCTTTCCTTCCTTCCCCCCGTACCGCTCATTTCTCGCTGTCTCCGCTTGTCCGCTCGGTGCCCTCCGCCCCTCTGCTTGCACCGCGTGGAAACCGTCACAGAAGAGGCAAAAAATGAGAAGCAGAGGAGAGGGGAAGGACGGAACATCTCAATTTACAATGAAAAACTAAACCTATTATTCTCTGTCAGTGCAGAAAATGGCTTATCATTTAACAGGCTTCCCGGAATATACAGCGTTTATGGAGCCCTGTCTCCTTCCCTTTGAATGCTCCTGACATAATTCTTCCAGGGGGACAGCAAAACAAGGAGCCACGTAGGTGTTTACTCACTCCTGTCCCCAGGAAGTGCTCAGCAAAGCACCTTTCTTTTTTTTTTTTTTTTAATTTTGACTGTATTTTATTATACCCTATATTTATTATGCAGATATTAGGTAAGCCGTGAAGGGGCTCACTCCCCGGCAAAGGTTCTCTGATTTCGAACAGATTGAGTATATACAGTAATGGGACAGAGGCTGTGCAAATATTGCTGCCACACCAATGGTAACTATTATAAGTAATAAAACATATAGTTCAGCCTCAACATCCTGTACACAAGAGCCTCCCCCCAGCTCATGAGATAACAAAAATACTTCTCTTTAATATCCTCATAGCATATTTAGCAGAAATTCAGCTGCCCTAACTCCATGAGGCAGGCATTAGGGCAGGGAAGGAATTGCCTTGAAGAATAGGTGAGACTTCATCCCAAGAGACCTGCAGGCTGCAGTCATGGTCCTGCCTTACAGCTGTGGGTGCCTTGTGACTCGGCGCTGGGGCTCTTGTCAAGGGTGTTGTCCAAGTCTGCTTTGTCCAAATCTGCTTTTTTTGGCACCTGAACACCCAAAGATGATCACTAAAGGGGTAAAATCTGACACAGGATGCAGGAACGTTATAGGATAAATGAAATGCAAGTGTCGCATCCTTAAATATACAGTCAAACTTTGTTACTAGAAGTCTGGACAGCCGCCAGAAGCTTCTTCTCTATGTGATTTGATTATATGACCATTAAGTCATCTGGTTTAGCCCATTTTCTAAATAAATAAATCTGTATCTATCATAAAATCCACAAAGTTCTAACCTTTTCTCTCTTGAGGTTTTCTTCCCAACGGGAAAGGCAAGCACAGCATTAACAAGGTCTAAGGGCCCTATAAGGCTGTTGTGTAATGCTCTCCTGGCTTGTGTAGGGCAACAGGAGGAGATGCTGAGAAGATCCAGGGGCAGATGAGCGGAGAGCGTGAGCAGGAACTGTGGGGACAGGAGCTCATGACTGCTGTGGGCACCATCCTAAGTCTCAGTGGGTCTGTGTCCTCTTCCTGTGCAACTCTTGCAGAGTTTAGGAGAGAGACACTAGCATTAAAGCATTAAAGCACCATTTGAGGCTNGCAAGCACAGCATTAACAAGGTCTAAGGGCCCTATAAGGGTGTTGTGTAATGCTCTCCTGGCTTGTGTAGGGCAACAGGAGGAGATGCTGAGAAGATCCAGGGGCAGATGAGCGGAGACCGTGAGCAGGAACTGTGGGGACAGGAGCTCATGACTACTGTGCGCACCATCCTAAATGGTGGGTCTGTGTCCTCTTCCCGTGCAACTCTTGCAGAGTTTGGGAGAGAGACACTAGCATTAAAGCACATCAGACACTCGCACCAACTCCTCCAGCCCCAAACTTTGTCTTACGGAAATACTTCCCAATAAATTCAGGAGGTTTCTCATAATTATGCCCAACTTCATTAGGGATAAAGTCTCTGTGTCACACGAGAGTTCTTGTTAGGGCCATCCCGTGCCTGTTCTTACCTGTCAGGTCTACAGGACAATCCCTCTTCCTTTTGCTGGCTAGCACTGCCACATGCTAGAAAAACAAACAAAAATACCAACAGTTGCTTTTGAATAGTGTTCATACTCACTCTAGGAGTGAATATTCACTCTAGGTATTGCTCACCTGCACCTGCCGGTGCCCCAAACATGACACTTCATGGAGCTACTCTTTGTAACTCGCTGCTGCCCTAGATGGGTGCAGATAGACATCCCTGCAGCATTAGTAGCATTGGTAGACATCTATTAGCTGCCTAGGATTGTTCAGACAGATGTGATTTTTATTTATTTATACTTAAATACTTACTTTTTTCCAAGGTGGCTCTAGTTTTCTTTGAGAACAGAAATAGCCTCTGCATTTCCATTAGAGTTTGAGGCTGAGGGAAGCCTGCATGATATTTTGGAAGAAATGGAAAAGATTTTATAGGATTTTGAAGGAAAAAAGAAAAAAGAAAAAGAAAAAAAGCAAGGTTAGGCGAGATTGCAAAGGTTTATTTTTCAGTATAAACATATACTGATTGGTTTTGTCAGCAGTATTTCACAATATGCTTTCCCTTATGACAACCTTAAATTATTCATAACCCACAATCTATTCCTTAAATTTTCAGTTATAGTGGTTTCCTGGTGGGGACCATAGAAGAAGAAGGGAAGTATTGATTTGAAACATTTAAAATATAAATGAAGTTGTTTAGTTCTTCTAGTACCTGGAATATTATAGCGACTGGATCAGATTCAACCTCCCAGCACGTCTGTTTTCATAGACAGCAAAAACATGTTCATGACACCTCAGTGGACAGTGCAGTTCAGCTCCAGGCTTCTTCTGAAAATTCTTTGATTTACCCAGTATTTATTAAAATAAACATAAATAATAAATGGTCCAGAATGCTTGAAGGCTAAAAGAGATCATTATTGGTTTAGTCTGACTTTAGGTCTGAATCTTAAGACTTTGAGTTGAAAGTAGAGGTCCTTCAGCTTATGGAATAGTATCAAAGCAATATCAGCAGCCCCACTGCACAGAATACGACTTACCCAAAGTCTCTCGTTCAGAGTCACATACAAATTGGAGGTTAGGGCAAGTATTAAACCCAGTGCCAGAGCTTTCCTTTGATGCTGAGGGGAAACTGGTCAGTGATCATGGTGGTACTTCCATGGCTTATGGTTTACAACCAATAGTGTCTAATTAAACAGTAATCATTTGGTATTTTGAAAAAGAAAACAAACTTTTTACTAGGCAAAGCCAGCTGTTGCAATACAATAAGGAAAAGAACTCTTTTCCCAAGTCAAAAATAGAAGGTGAAAGTGAGATGAAGTGAGAATTTCATTTCTTGAAGGGTTTAAAAATAGCTATACCAACAGGACTAGAGATAAGATGACCCAGTAGTTCCTTTTTCAGTGTCTAAGTTACTTATCGGATGCTAGATTGCTCTTCAAACACAACACACAGTCACAAACTATTCACTTTTCATCTAGTTCTCCTCCACAGCAGAAAGGATTAGGATTTTTGGAGTGTAAATTATTCACAAAAGAAACTTCTGTCAGGGATGGTTGAAAGTATCTGCAGAATTCAACCCACATTCTTGACTAATTTTTTGAAACCTCAAAAAAGGCATTATTTTTCTGTTGGAAATGTTTTTGTTCAAAAAATTGTCAAAAATAATTTCTAAAAAGGGATTTAAAAAATGAAAATAAAACTACATATTTCATTTGACACAAATGATTCTCCCCTAGTTTTTTTCAATTCAGGCAGTGAACTGAAAAATCAATTATTCACACAGCTCCACTGGCAAATAATTCTTATCATAATAATTCCAGAGGGAATTATACTGTGACAAGGAGCTTATATTGTATGGGATTTAGAAGTTATAAAATCGAGGCTAGTGTGATAAACAATGAGAAATGTTCTGTTCAGTTTTGTCACTCTTTCAAATTATGACCTCCAATCTAAATGAATGTAAGAGAAAAAGAAAAAAAAGAAAAAAGGTCCGTGTCTTCTAAAGTGTATGTGGAGTGTCTACTTTAGTAATAATAATAAGCCAATTCCCAATTATTTCAGATGGAGCTGAGTGCTATGCATTCTGAAAACCAGACCTCATGTAATTGCCAGAAAACACCAGCACTAAACGGACGACTCTCACCTGGGTAGAGAGCCCTTCAAAGAGGTAGCGGCGATGACTCTGTGCAGATGAGGAACAAACTGAAAGCCTAAGAGGAGGAATATTAAGCCAGTTTTCAGAAGCAGGTGTTAGGACTAGGCATTTCTAATCCAAAATTAATCCAAATATTTATCATTTAAATTATCTATTCAGAACTCAAGCCACAAAGTCACATGCCAAAAGTTGTAGAGTCTGCAATAGGATTCCCAAAAGAGGACTAAATGATTTAAATTTTCTCTAAGCCTTCAGCTATCCCCAAGGGTCTCCCTAAATGTCCTATCAGTGCCTAGACATCTCAACTGCACTGCATGAAAATTAAGAAGTGTTTTTACAAATTCTATTTACCTGACCCCCAAAAAAGAGAAGAAGAGGAAGTCTGATTTTGAAGCACGTTCCTTTTGTAAAGCGTTCAGTCCTAGGCTTTTCAGAGACTTTCAGATTGTGCTTTTATTTGTCACTTGGAATTTGTTATTTCTATGTTTTTTTTTCCTGGTACAACTGAAGCAAAAGATGGCCAAAATACATATATATATAACACCTCCAAGAATATATTCATTTTCCTTTTCTCTTTGAAGAAAAGTTTTACTTTTTCTAGTTGCTTCCCAAGAGAGGCAAGTGGGGTCTCCCAGTCAACTGCTTGAAGCTTTGATGCTGCCTTTGAATTCGTGCTCAGTTTTCCTGGCACGCAATGCACATTTCTGTCCATCCCTGCGGGTGCCTGCCCAGACTGGCCAGGCAGAGGCATTCATAGAAAGCACATGAATTTCACTGTATCAAGTGCTTGCCATTTGAACTTTCCTTTCTCCAATAGTATTAGTCAACCCAAGCAAATGGTTATGCTTTGCATTTGCTTTTCCCTGAATGGTGACTCATTTTCTTCTTAGAAACACATCCTCTGGCTTCTCTGTTTTTGTGGAGGGAGGTGGATTCTCCTCCGGGTGTTGTGTGGCATGTAAAAGCCTCTCTCCTTCAGACATAAAGAGTTTAGAAGCAAACTTGGTCACACCAGATGCCTATCGGAGGGCAAACAGGACGAGGAGAGTTAAGTAACGTTTTTGAGAGGCACTGTGAGCACGTCCACTTGGATGGTAGTTTCATCTCCACAACTTTGGACCTCCCACAACAAATTGTTCCTTTTTGGTGCTGTGATGGTGAGAGACTTCAGGGTAGTGGCTGGCAGCTAATGCAGTGCAGTACTACTTACAGGTATAGCAGCTTTCTTGGGACTGCTGCTGAGCAGATGCAAGACTAGTATTAATTAAATTAAAACAAAAAAAAAAATGGTTTGATAATAAAGTTAAAAGTGCATTAACCCAGTGCCAGGAAATTCAAATCTATTGTTCAGATTTGTTTCAGGCTAAAAGAGAAAAGGAGAGGAACACTGAATCTTAAATGTTTAACACTGCTTCACAAGCTTAGAAGCTACCTATAAAGTTTGGTAGCAATATAATGCATCTTTCATCCAGTATTACTGCGTAACATTCTTAAGGATCTAGCACAACCCTCAACAACTCTTACGCTAGAGCAGCATCCCTCTGTTGCAGTGACTGGGAGGCTGTGTGGGTAGGATGGCTCTTGGTGCGCGTGGTCGCTTACTTGCTCTCCTGCGGACTGAGGTGGCTAAGCCGAACATTAGACAGTGACAAAAGAAAAACAGAATCTTTAAAAAAGCATTGCTCCATGGTGATACAGAATAGTAGCCGAATGTCAGTCAGCATGCCTACATTTTTGCAGCATCAGACAGGTAATGACCAGGTACTGCTGAGCTCATTATGGTTTTCCAGCTGGTGGAGACAGAGCTGTGTTTTTGTCTCAATAACCATTCTCTGACACAATCTATGACAGAGCGGGCAGTTGAGAAATACAGTATTAACAGTATTTTTTTACCCCATTCCAATTATTTCTGATATTGAGAACAAACCAATTAAAACACTTGTGAGACATGACCACTTGTAATGTTTAAGCACTGCAGTTTGCCTCTGCAGCAAACATGTTTCCCACCCTGTGTACAAGAGATTGTTATTTGAAATACAGCAACTTAGTAGAGGCGATTCCGATGAGAAAGGAGGCGAGAGAGAAGGAATAATGCAACATTGAAGTATTCAGAGTTTATATCCACTGCTTTCTTTCAGCAGTAGTATGAGATCCTACCAAATTAATCATTAATCTTTAAACGATTAGTTGACAGCAGTGGAAGAAACTGTTTTTATCATCTTCATAAGAGACTTTGCTTCCTCTCAGAGAGAGGCATGACTGAATGACATGACACGGAAGTCCCCAGCGTTGGCATCCTTCAGGGAGATAATTAATTATCAGATTATTCCTCTTTCTGAAGTTAAAGGTTGAACTGAAAAGGACAGTGCATCAACCTGCCTTCCAGCAAGCACATCACACCTGGGCTCTGCATCCTGCACTGACTCCCTTTCCATCCCTTCTCCTCCGAGATCTCAGGCCTGCCTTTCACAATGACGAACCCATGATGTGCCATGATCTTGAACGTGTCTCTCGAAATACAGCCACCAAGCTTAGGATGATACGGGCAAAAGTTGGAGACAAATTAGGCCACATCTCAGACAGTGTGAACTAATGCAATTTCGTTGATTCTAATGGAGCCAGACAGATTTGCATCAGTTAAGAATCTGGCAAACCGTGTTCACGGGTGAAATTATTTGTGGAACATGCTGCTAGCAAAAGCTAGCAGATTTTAGAGCCACCCTCTTATTGACACATTTCCATGAAAATTAATATCTCTGAGCAGAAAGCACAAATGAGCATTTGGGAAGAGGAAGGAAGTCAGTTCTTCATCATATCTATTAATTTCATCTTTAATACTTAAATGATTAAGTTCATAGAAAAATAAAGACTCAGAATCTGAAAAAGATATAGGAATATAATTTCTGTTGTTCTACCACTGAAGAATTTTTTTACTCCATTGAAATCGGAGTTCTTCAAATACATTTAAAATATTCTCCAATTTGCTTTCCTGAATTGCATTTTTTTATGAAGCAGACACCTTAAACTTGCTCCTGCAATTATTTACAAGAGAATGTGAAATGAAAACTAGGAAATTAATTTGGCCATTTCAGTTGGCTAGGTGCACCTAGGTATTTAATGTTTAGGGTAGGTACTTTTAAGGTGATAAACTGAAATGACTCTGGATTAACTGTTCTCTTAGACAAGCACAGTTGGGTTGTTTTTAGACCATTTATTACAGACCTAAGCGACTGAAGTAACTGAAGATTTTCTGATCTGTTGGCAGGAAGAATCTTCTTAATTTTTTATTTTAATCTAGCATGAAAGATAGAACAGTGTGCAAAGCTTGGATGCATTAGATACATAGGTGTTTTGAAGAAGTTTAATAGATTGCTGCCTCCTCTCCTATTCTGTTTAAGGTCTATTTTTGCTGTTTTAGCCTGTGAACATTTTCAGTTCCCTCTCTCCATTTGGTTTTAAAAGATGTTATCAAGTAAACTGATATATCTCAGGGACATTTTCAGTTTGTTTGATGACAGAAAGTTAAATATCTTAGTATGTGAATTGGCTAACTACCTTTTTTTTCACTTGCCCATGATAATTTATAATCACAAAAGACAATTTTTGTGGGATTGTGGTCTCATGAAAGAAAAAAAAGAGGTGTCCCAGTCTAATACCTTGTACACTGAATTTAATGCCAGATATAAACCTCTCAAAGCAGAGAAGTAAAAACAAATGCTAGCATATTGACAAAAGACTACCTTCTTTTGGAAATAAAAGTACACAAATGAAAAAGGAAATGATAAAATTCAGAATTTCATTGAAATCTTTGTTCTTCGGTGCTATGTAAAATCTGTTGAGCAGATGAACTTTATAATACATTAGGAAATCCCCTTTTTAATGCCTGAAAGATAGTATTAAATGACATCTCATTGGCTTTTACAGTATGTTCTTCAGTTCTGACAGCAAAATACGCCTTTTGAAGTCTACAAATTAAAAATAGCATTTGATGATACATCTGCTATTCAAAGTCTTTTAGAAATACTGCTTCTGATTTTGTTTTTCTGCACGTTTGTTTTTTTCTGCATGAACAATTAAATTTATAATAGTTTTAAACCCAAATGATAATATCCTAGATTGCTCTGTACTGTATAAAATTATATGATTGTGAACCACGAATCTCAAACGTTTTAGAAAAGCAGATGTGTTTCCTTGAGCTTACCAGGATTAGCAAATGGGCTAGGAAAGAGTGAAGAGATTTGCTTCATTAAATGCTTCAGAAGAGCAGGACTAAGGGCTTTGTTATTTCACTCACCTTTTGCGAGCAAAAGACAACATGTGTCTATCAGATAACGTACAAACCAGATATGGTTGAGATGCAGATCGATCAGAAGTGATTGTGCAGCACTGACCAGCATCTCCTTGGCCATTTAAATAGTCAGAATTTATAGAAATGCTCATTCTTGTGTGAACCCAATAAATCATAGCGAGATGCTAACATTTAAATTTATCACTTGTGCGCCCATATTGTTGGGCAGGCTTGACCTAGGTAGTGGGTAACTCTGCATGTTTTATTTCCTGCATGAGTCACTCTTATGAGAAAGTGAAATATGCTGCCCTATTGGACTTTGTTTTCTGTTTTAATTTCAGGCTGTCCAAACTGCTTGAAAGTAGGCCACTGAGAGAGGAAAGCAAACATGCTCTCTATGTCTGGGCAGCGTTGCTCCCCACTTGACATAATATTTTCAGCTGAGGGAGAATAAGAAGCTATTTTCCCCAATTTTCCATACTGCCTGTGGGAATCTAATTCAATTTCCTCCCAAATTTAGCAATGAAAACTAAACAGTGAAGTTGAAGAGGTTTCTGCAAATTTTGAAGGTACTAAGGTGCTGTAGGATTATTGAGTACAGGTTAAACTTCTTTCCCAGCCACAAAGCTACTTACAGACTTAAGAAGCTTAAAAACCTGATCCAATGTTAGTCCTTGCTTTGCAAATTAAAGAACAATATATCTCCCTATATAAAATTATATTTGTTATTATTGATTTTTTTTATCCTTCATTCTGAGGTAGCCCCATTCCACAAAAGCATCTTACTTTCAAGGGGAGATTATGATGTATTAGGTAAATTTGGGGGAAGGGGCATGGAAAAATGATGACCAAATGCATTTCCAAAAATAAACAAATTAAATAAAGGACACACATTTCATTACTTTCACTATACTTCTCTAAAAGGTGCCTGTATTTTACAAGTAGACCCCAAGGGTCTTGCTCATAATTTCTGCAAAAACATGTAATGCACTTTTGGGCTGGGATTGCTTACACCAATTATGGGTCTGAGATATTCATATACCTCAAAAAATAATGGATTAAAATCAAAGTTGACTTTTCTGCTTCACATAAGCTGGAGCATTTGTTCAGCCAACCTCCTTGCAGCCAGTAAACCACATCCTTTTCCAATTGCCAACCCTCCTTAGCTGTTTCGACCCTCTTAGCCCAAAATTTCTTGGGACAGTCACTGCAGCGAGCGCTGCTGGTCTAGACTGCAGTGATCATCCTGTTAGCTCTTTTATCACCACCTCCTTGTTGTCCAGACCTTCGCCCTCACCAAGATCACCTGCCCAGCAGTCAGTTTATTTCTTTGCAATCAGGCCTTTTTTACTTGTTTCCATCCCCAAAAAGTCTGCTTCAATAGTAAGAGCCATCTGTTAAGCTTTGGAATTTGGGATAAGGACTGACATATATTTGGGGGCTCTTTTGACACAACATGGAAATACCTATGATTTAAAGAATAATAAAACCCAGCGGACACATGAGATTCCTATGCTAAGTGAGCCTCTGTCAAAAGACATTCTGCTTGTTGGGCTTAAGGGGAAATCAGACTTAGATATCGAAGTATTTACAGGTTGAGTGGTATAAGGATTTTGCCACTGACCTCTGTAGGCTGCTTCTCAAGTTCTGACTCGCTTGGCAGCACCTTCCGGCACCCCCAGGATGCAGAAAGGTGCTTTACCCCGTGGGTTCGCTCCGTTGGGTGGCGGGCAGGACGAGGAGGCAACGTGCAGGGTCCCGGGCACGCGGGGGCAGAGCTGATCCCAGCGGGGAAACACACCGGGGCCACGCAGAGGGCTGCTTTCAAGCTGATTATTTTTAAAACTTTGGCGCTGACCTAGAATCATCCAAAAATGTATCTAAGTGAGGAACATATGGCTAGTCGTTAAAAATGTATCAGAGTGCTTCTCTTGTCTTTCTCATGAATGATCTCTTCAACATAAATGATCCCCTTATGTGACCTGCAGTCGGCTGGTTGGAGCTTGCCCGCGCGTGAATCAGCACACTATTAGCAATTACTTTAGGGATATTTACAGCATTTTAATGTCAGCTGTCTATATGTAAACAGAATCTGTGAGAAACACGGCATGCCCAGGGCTCCCTCTCGCCCTGCAACAGAGCCGTTCCCTGCACGCACCAGAACGCTTCCTACACCTTACGTAACTGCCAAAAATATCATTTCGGGTGCTTTATGACAAAATAATGAGTCTGTCAAAGATGAGTGGTCAGAAAAACAAATTTGTTCTCCTACGCAATTAGAGCTTATAGTGTTGGACAGCATTATCCATCTCCAGCTATTCAAAATTAAGTTTGCACATTGGAGGGGAATGCGTTCTTGACGCTTGGGCAGGAAACGTGCTTATTACAGGTTGAACTGGAAAGGTGGAAAACAACTGAGCAGCAGAAGCATCGGGCTGGAAGGCTGACACGATGCACAGATGTTGTGGGACCTGGTGTTCACTTTCACAGGGTCAGCATTGGCAACGGAGCTCCCACAGTGACCAACAGAAAAGTCTCAGAAAACTCCTTCTGTCGCCAGATTTAACCAGCAGACAACCCTTGTATTTAGGCTAGGTTCAAGGCCTGTAATCTAATTGTTCATGGAGTTGTCGATATTTGTAATTACATATTTCTGGGTTTCATTGCAAATATGTAGGCAAGCCTTGTGAACACAATTTACACTGCACTTTTTAAGAGCAAAGTATAATTCTCATCTACTTTATTCTTGTATGCTGCTTTACTCTTACAATGTTTTCCAGTGCAGTGAGCTGGCTGCTAGACACATCCTCTTGCATTTGCCATAGCTCACCTGTATACTCAAAGCTACTCTGGTTATGCCAGCTCCCTCAGTCATCTCTTTCCAGAATGCATGCAAACCCACTGGATACACCAAGCAGCTGCTACCCACACACTGCTACCCAGTAACTGCTTTTCTGGGCATGTGCACGTAACATTTTGGGGAGCACTTTAATTTTTTTTTTGAAATTTTTTTGATACAGCCACAATGCACTGTTGTCATCTGGACTCTCTCTCAAGCTTGCTCAGTAAACACGACATAGAAGCAGTTTTGCAAGTTCTCTTGCAGATTTTCATTCTTCTACATGCAGCCCAAGTGACCATATTCTTCTAAGGGAAGACTCTACTAAACTTTGTGTTTAGTGTACTTTGTACATAAACCTAATTAAGCTTTTTGTTACTATCTCAGAGTTAGAGTGGTAATAGCTAGGAATGGCCTTTCAGAACCACGAGTTTAAAGATCGTATCTAGGCATTTCAATAAAAAGGTATCTTCATGTGTATTCACATAAGATAACAAAGCATTTCATTCCTTTGGGTCCTGAAAGGGAGGCAATCTTCCTAAAGAGGAGACGCACTGAACACGGACAATTCATCTTCCCAGGAAGCTGATGTCCGTGTGCCACCAGTGGTCTGATCAGAGTCCCGTTTGGCCACCAGATCAGTGCTGTTCATTAGTCATCAGTACAAATCTAGGCGTAATGCCTGAACACAGGCTTCCACTGCTTCACCTAGAAACTGTTCACAACCCAGTATATCTCATCATAAGGGTAATTTTCCTCATGCTCCACCTGGATGCCATCTTTTAAATAACCTTCCTTCTAAAACCTTCAAGATTTCCTTTTTCGCTACTGCGTATCCCTCAAAACCAAGCACCTTTTCAGTACAGTTTAGTCCTCCCTCAGCCCCAGGATGCACATTTACCTCTTTCATTCTTCTGCATCAGTCGTTCCCTCGAGCACAACAGCACTCTCATTCTTCTGAGAACTTTCTCTCCTTGCCCATACATGCTCTCTGATGAGCTCCCTGGGACAGATTGCCCACGTCTGAGTGCAGCCTTTCTAGAGAGAAAACAGAAACATGCAAAACATTATTTTCCCATTTCAATAAAAAAATGCCTCTCCGCATGCAGCACAAAATTTGATATTGGCTTGTTTTTCCCCAGGCACGGTGCACTCCAAGCATATGTTCAGTTTGTTTTCCACATTTGCTTTTTGTTCTCTTTCAGTTTTAGCACTATCTGCATTTTACACTCATTCAGTATTCAGCTTTCCCCTCGGTTTGCTGTGGAAATCATGATTAATCTCCGAAATCTGTGAGTGACATCAGCAAAAATTGGTGAGAGGCAAACAGAGCCTACGTGATTCAGTCCCCAGAATTTCTTACTATTTTTCTCCTCGTGTCTCTGCTTCCTTACTCATACCAACAATATCTCCAGTTTGGTCTCTGCAGATTTCATTAATCCACAGATTTTTTCACACTTGTCTAACACTAACGATCATAAAGGAAATCTACTTTTACGTTGCTTACAAACCAAAATGCCAAGGGAAATGTTTTTGCCACACATTAGCTGATCCTTTGTGGTTTGAGTTTTCGGAAACATTCCTTCTTTCTGCCCACCTAGCTCTGAGGCTCACTTTAACTCTACATTTGACATTTTTAATATAAGTGTATTTTATGCTTTGATCGTTCATCTTTAAGTAGTCCTTTAGAAAACCACAACACCACCACATCTTCCTGAATTTCTTCTTAGAATTTGTGCACAGTTAAGTTTGANCACCACCACATCTTCCTGAATTTCTTCTCCTTAGAATTTGTGCACAGTTAAGTTTGGGTTTTCCAAGGGTTTTTATTTAGGATTACTAGTGTTGGTAGCAATTTTTTACTCAGTTGCCTGTGCTAGGTCATCTTAAGTATTCTCTGCCAACAACAGTTTTAGAAGAATCATTTCTTCAGTAGTCAAATTTGTTGGTGATTCTTCCCTTCACTTCCAGTAACATCCCTGGGAGGTTCCACCTCTCTCCCAGCCTGAGGGAATGCTTTGTTCTCAAGCACAGTTAATAGGGCTTTAAAATTTCACAGAAGGTCCCATCTACCTCCCAGCAAGTGCTTTTTGCTGTTTCTGGGAAAACCGGCCTAGATTTGGGACAAGCACAAACCTCCAACCCTCATCCCTTTTCTTTTCTTTCTTTGTTTTTTAATGCCATCTTTGTGTGTATCTCCTGTTTGGGAGTCCTGCATTTTCAGATTCTTGCGGACAGGGAAACCAGCCCTCGCCCTCGCTCCTCTCAGCACCAGTGTCGGGTCCTGCAGTCCGCAGGCAGCTCGGGAGCGAGGGCACCTCAGGGCTGACATGCAGCCCGGCAGCCAGATATTGAAAAGCCACTTTACAACTGATACAAGTCTGTAAGCATCAATATTTTGGAAATAACACAAAAGTGAAGCACGTTTCCTTTTCTCCGGCATGCTTAATCCATTTTGGTAATTGCAATGTAAAAGGTGCCGATTCTGTTCTTTTTGAGAACAGCAGAGCTTAAATAACAGTGGTTTCATTCTCCTCATTTCTAAAGGTAAAGAGAACACTGCATTACCCACTGGATTACACATTCTCAGGCATTTTCTGCAGCAGCCACTTATGACAACTGCAAGTTTGTTTTTCCCTGGGAACACAAAAATATGTGGCCAGTTGCTTCAGGTCATGTTCCTTCGGAATGGAAGTCAGCTTGACGGCTGCTAATTTGCACCTGCTAAAAATCCTGGCCATTCCATGTCTTGCTTGGCTCTAATTATTGGTCACTGTGCGGAACAGGTGACAAATGCCCACAGGAGAACCCTTTAAATCACTGGATGTACAATCATTAGGAAAACAACCAGGGTCATTAAATACTAGTTTTCTCTCCAGCCCCAAACAGAAATGGATTTTACCCTTTTCTGACATCCATTGGAAATAGATGGAAAGAAATAACAAGAACTTAGTGTTTATGAAACTAGCTTTACCACTCTCTAAGTGTCCTAGTTTCAGGGAAAGAGAGGGATATAAAGAAAATACAGCTGTTCTAAGAATAGATTTATTTAATAATTTCATCACAAGGTTTGATTAGATGTTTTTTGCTAGGGAAATATATTAAAATATATTTTTTTCTCTGACTGACAGCTACTACAATTATATCAGAATAAAGTGGCAAAAACTGTCCTTTCTGAAGACAGTGCTTACTGAATAAAATGGCTTTTGTGATTTTATATTCATGTGCATTTTGATAGCATATTCTTCTGTAAATAACATTTCTATCGATTAGATAGATATTTCTATATATCACTATCGTATCCATAGAGAAGACAAAAAACAAACAAACAAAAGCAAAAGGTTTCCAAACATAGACAGATCTTTTGCATTTTGCTTCAAATGAATTGGATTCTTTTAGAGATTCTTTCCTATTAGCTTACCATACAATTAAATTGTGCTTAAAAATGTATGCAATCTATTCAAAGTGTTTTAAAATATTTTTGAACAGTCCTGAAGTTAGACTTATAAAACACTGTTATACTGAACTCGTATTTCTCAGTTTTCCTCTCTGCTGAAGTATAGCATTTTAGAGCATATTTAATTGAATCTATGTTCTAGGATTCCTCAGCATAATTTTGATTTTAATTTAGGCCATTTTTTTTTAAGGACATAAGTAGAGATTTTGTTTTTTTTGGTGTAACTTTGGAATTTTTGCAAGATTATAGAGGTGCCTGTACTGAAAGTTAAGAATGACTTATTTGATCTCAGTAGAGCTGTATCAATGGAGATATGAGAAGATTCAGCACCTTGTAGTCCTGGTGAAATTATTGCTTTTAGAATAGAGTTAGTTAGAATAGAGTTAGAGTTAAAGATATTACAAGTTGCTGTTTGACTCATGTCTTTTAAAACCTGCTAAAATAATTACACACTCCCAACACACCAAAATATAGAGCGATTGCCACAGAACATACTGAATTAAGACTTCATCTAAACTGAAATTCAGCTCTAAATAATATCCTACTCTTCTTTTTATTTTTACATAGGTGTAAGTGCAACCTTCATGCTACTGGCTGTAAAGAAGAAAACAAAAGACTGCTGTGTGAATGTGAGCATAACACAACTGGCCCAGACTGTGGAAAATGCAAGAAAAATTACCAGGGCCGACCGTGGAGCCCTGGCTCTTATCTCCCTATACCTAAGGGCACTGCTAATATCTGTAAGTAGTTCTGCATAATAAGGATCATTTCATTACTAGAATATGCCCCAGATAGGGACGCTGAAGGAAGATAAATGCTAGTAAAAGTTTGTCATTTATTTATAACTCAATGCATATAATCTGACAGAGTTATAAGCCCGTGTTAATTGTACGTATGCATTATCTGTGCTCTTATACGCTGCCAAAGAATTTGCGTGTTTGTATCTCCAGACAAACCCCGGGACACTGCACAGCAAGGGCTGAGGAGTAAGAAAAACAGGAAGGAATAAGAACAAAAAACCAGAGGCAGCAGTGGGTACCTTTGCGGTACTGCCAGCCACGCTGCCCCAGCTCTCCATTCCCACATCCATACTGCTCTGCATTCAAAAAAACACTAACCTCCATTCGTGTGATGAGTCCTTGCTTATTTTTTCTCCATTTAAGAAAAATTTACAAACCTCAGACTAGGTATTTTTGGCATTTAAGAACAGATCTAAAAGTTGGTGTGGAAAAGCCTGTACCTGATCTTGACCATATTCATGTGTAATCTTGACCATATTCATGCGTGTTTAAGAGGGGAAAGGAGGACAAAAATTAACTTGCTATATCTGCCTCTTTCCAGCTAGTTCTCAAGAACGTGCATACTCAAGATTCCAGTGCAGTTTATGTTATCCAAAGGAGGTTGTTCATAGCTGCATTTACTGGTCCTGGTCAGGATAAGGTTCAATAGAAAATGGTGCTCAAAAAGAGAGGGCACAAAGAGAAGTATAAGCATTGGTTCCTCCTCACACACATGTATGAATTATACAATGATTCATCTCCATCCTAAACTGAGTAACATACTTAAATTCCTTTGAGAGAAGGAATAAAGAAGATGAGGATAAATCATCAAACCCTTTAACAGAACTTATTAGCTTCTTTTAAAAGAGAGTCCAGAGTTTTGCCCTGATTAAAAGCAAATCGTTCATTTCAGAATATTAAAATATAACAATTCACTGAAAAGTTATTTAGGAGAAACAGAGCTATGCACTGCGGCTGAATGGAAAGTTTAAAACCAGGAGCAATGTGCAATCCCTAGAATGTTATCTAAGACTTCAAAGCAGCAGCTGTGAGGAATCAAAACTCAGAAATGAGTATCACAGGAAGCAGGACCTTATCAAGTTAAAAGTGAGAGTAATAGACCAAGTAACAAACCATGAAGTGTGGGAGCATGAAATTATGATAAAATTCCTACTAAGCAGAAGAAAAAAGGAACCTTGAAAAAGAGGGGCAAAAACGTTTTGTAAGAGTATTCACTTTTTCCTCGCGTTACAAAAAATGACAGTATGGCTCACAGAATTAATACTTCAAAGCTATGTTCAGGAAAAAGAGAGATTTACAAGCTTAGATTGTGTTTACATATGTCTGTCTATACATACACGTGTGCGCACGCGCACACACACTGAATGCAGTTGCTACCTTACTCCTCTGCATGGGGACAGATACATCCGAACATGAACAGGGAGATTTCTAAACATAGTCTGCCGGGTCAGTTACATAATTGTACATCAGTTGAGCATATACCAAAAGGAACAGGGCACACACACAAACACTACCTAAAGCTGATCACAGAAACTATGTTATTGAGCAACATCAAATATACAATTCCCTCAAAATTGAAGCCCTCTGCAAATAATAGTGAGCTTTGCTCTTAATTTATTTTAGTATTTTGATAGCATCTTGAAAATGTAAGCTTATCTGAGCCGAACAAATCTTTATCTAGCCTCAAATGCTGACTTCAGAAGTAATCAACACCGGGAACTTGCAGAAAATGTTCAGTAGGGGGAATTTAGAGAGTATCTTGTCTGCCTTTCCCATTTCCAGCAATAAAATGTCTTTCTGAGCTGGAACCTGCATCAGAACCACTGCCTAACTGGCCGCTGCGTGGGCAGAGCCCCAGCTTTCCGAAGAATGATTTCAGTGACATCTTATGGCAACACATTTCACATTTTAATTATCCACTGAGTGATAGGTACCTCCTTTTCTTTGGTTTAAGTCCTCTTATTCAGTTAAGTCTGTACCTCCTTAGATTGGAAGAAACAGTAATACATCACTATCCCTACATCCATTTAGAGGCTTTATGATTACATTACATTACTCTTTATGATTACATAGACTTGTCATGCTCACTCCCCTGTCTGATTTCTATACAGGGAACTCTAACCTGTTTAATCTCTTCATATACAGAAATCATGTCATGTCTCTGATGATTTGGGTTGTTCTTGCACTCTTCTAGTTCTACGGTGTCGTTTTTTAGGCAGGTTAATCTAAAACTCCACGTGAGGGTCTAGATGTGAGCACAAGATGTGCTCTACATGTGAGGAGTGTTTTTGCAACAGCCTAAAATGTGTCTGCTCTTTACTCTGCTATTATAGTAATCAGCCCTAGAGTTCTTTCTAAAAGAGTGGTGTCACAGTTACAACATTTCTTGTGACATCAAGGCTGACATAAGTGACAAGTTACATGTTACAGTTGTTAATTCAGAAATTTCATATCTGAGTCCCTTTAAAATGCTTTTCGGTTGAATAACACCTTGTGGTGATTTGTTTTTGCTCCTTATTATTTATGTCTTTTAAAGCATCTCTGAACAAAAATAGATGTTCAGAAATTCCCTCGGTTGCAATGCAACAATCTCTCTGGCCTTCCTTTTTCGAACATTAATAGAAACAATTAATTTATCATTAATTTAGTATTTAGTGCTCTTATCAGTATAAGAGCACTAATGGTTGCCTACCTACACAGTCATCTCTCTAGAATTCCTGTTTCTAATGTGTTTGTTACCTCTAGCAGCACAATGTGCCTTTGATTCTCTTCCTCCCTCCAGTTTTTAGTCCTACTTCTTCTAATACCACCAAAATATTTTTCATTTTAAATGGGCTTGAGGGTTTTCTGTTTTATATGATTTTGTGCAGTTAAAATCTAGATGTCTAAATGAAACAAAGTTTAATTTTCACAAAAGACGATCCTTCCTCTCAAGATCCTCTACATTCTGAGTATTTACTCAGATCAAACCATAAGCCTAATGTTGGTGTAAAAATCTTTCTAAACTGGAACTTATGTTCCCTTCCCTGTTATATTTCTACCATCTTTACAGCAAATAAGATTTATTATACCTTTGCAAGCCAGTGCTCATGAAATTCAACCATTCTGTGATTCTGTGAAATTTAGGATCATTCCAGACCACTGTCTAATCACAGCCTAAACCTTGATATAAAGCTATTTTCTGTATCCTTCTCATTATCAGTCAATGTGACTTTCTCAGAAGAATGCAAAGCATTTTTCCCTTTACTATGCTTGTGGCAGAGCACTGAGTATTTTGTTGTTTACTGATACTAACAATATCTCTGCATTTGTCAACTGCATAACATTTATTTTATGTTTGCACTCTACCTTATTGACTATTTTATGATTACATTTATTCCCATGTGCTGCCACATGCTATGGATAGTTTGCTCTGCAATATGTTTTGACACTCGGAGTGATCTTATTGAATTTCTGTATACTTGGTATTACAAGAAAGCTTTTCTCCCCAACAGTCATATACGTCTGACAGCAGTAGCCCTTTTCTTCCTCCTCCTGCTTAGATCATCTTTGGCACTTAGGTTCTTTGCTCCATCAAACAGCGCTGTCTGAGGCTGCGCTGGCCTCCCATCCATCACAGCCCGCTCGCTTCTTGTCAGTCCCTCCACGACCAATAACCTGCACCAAACTGCTCAGCGCTCGGCAGAAAGCGGCTCCCAGCTGCTAACAGGACTTGCCTAAACCATAGTTCACGAAACAAGGGATTGACCAGGGCACAGGCAACATACATCTTTTCAGTGAGTGGTTTGGCAGATATAGTCTTGGTCGGAGTAGAAAATTTCTTGTGCGTCCCCCTCTGTGCCACCAGTGCTGCCTTGATCCTCCCTGCACGGGGAAGTTTGTGCAGCGTCGCTGTCCAGCAGCTGCCACAGAAAGGGTTTATGGCAAAAACACCCTCCTGGGCCTGCTGGAGGACCGTGAAGTTAGGTCCTGTGCCTGCAGAGGCAGCCAGGGCCAGGCGCCCTGCGAGCCACGGTACCTTGGGGCAGCCCCAATAGCCACAGTTCCTCGGGACAACCCCAACATCCACGGTACCTCGAGGCTGCTGCTGGATGCACTGCTGCTCAGATCATGAACTCACCTCAATATGCGACTCCTGAGCTCACCAAAAAGTTTCCTGCTAAAATAATTTTCCCATCATATGGGCGCTTTATTTTTTATAGAGTATTACTAGATCCTGTTTTGTGGCCTTACAGAACCGTCTCTTTTCTAGAGAACTAAGAAATGTCATTTCCATGCTCTTTATCAAGTTGTGCACTAATCAAGATAGGTCATATCATACAGGGAAACCAGGTATTCCAAAAATCAAGCTGGTTAAAGAAGGTCACAGCAATTCTGCACAGAAATAGCAAAGGAGTTTTTCAAACAGCACCTGAGGACCACCTAGCAACATTAATGCAGAGCACTTCAGGCAAGCAGGCATCTTGCTTTCATTATTGCCTTCCCAGGAAGGCAATACTATGAATTCATTGCAAATGTTGACATACAGGAGAAAGAGGAGTACGGGTTTGCATGGAAACCTCTCCCTTTGCTACAGCTTCTCCAGGAGAGGAAGGACATTTGGATGTCCACATGGAAGAAGGAAAGCTGAAGCATGGGGAGGGGAGAAGACTCAAAGGAAATACCATTTCACAGCAGCCGTGTGAGAATACAGAATCTATATTTTAGCTACTATCTGTGCACTTTCCATCAGTGTATAGAGGGAAATGAATCTTGGTAATTTACTGCATGAGCTACATTTACTACCAAGCTACATGACTTGCAAAAATGTAAATAAGTCGCTCTTGGAATATTTGGGGAAAATAGTTTTAAAAATGATTGCTTTTTTGACATTTAAGGCAAAGGGATAGGAATTTTACTTCAATAATCTCTTCCAACTGATAATTACAGTAGTGGAATAGGAACTTTTTGTTGTTTCTAGAAAGTTAATATCATTTTTTTTCTATTATAATGATGTTTTTATCTTTTAATACTTACTACGTGGTTCTAGAATTTTGGAATCTTGCTAATCTCAGAAGAAAGAAAGGTTAATTAACTTTACAAAGAGCATCTGAGTATATGGAGCTCATTGGTAGCAGGTGCTGTCTCCAGTGCAGTGCTCGGCGCTCTGCCAGGCCACAGGCTCCATGTGGGATATAAAACCTCTAGCCGGGCTACATGTGTCCAGGACGGTCAGGGTGAAACACAACAGATTCCTCTGAAAATGCAATTATTCCAGTACTGTCTTATCCACGACACAATGTAGGAAGGTTCCCAATCTGACTTCACCACCTCGCTGCCAGCAAACATGATTTATTCTCAGCTTGCTTAACTGCAGAATGAGGTCCAAACCAGCTTAGACACAACTTCAGGAAAGACTTTGGAAGAAGCAGAGCAGATGTTTAATGGAGAAATAGACAGATTTCTGCAGTAAAATGCAAGCCATCAAGCGTCCATAAAACTTACAAAAAGCAAACTGTATTTAACTGAGAGGATGCAAATATCCAGGTTTTAAGCACCGAGCTGCAATTTGTGGCTCTAACCCAGGAGACTAGCAGTAGTGCCATTCCTGCTGCCATTTTATCTAAAGAAGATGAGATTTCAGAAAAGGTTTCACATCCATATTTCTCCGCCTTTGGGGCACTCAAAGCTACAACCTGAATGTGGGACTGCATCCTGCAATATGGGAATTTGCTGATTTGAGAGAGGAGGTTTAATCCTCAGCAGAGCCACCACTTCTGGAAATACCCCCTGCCTTCAGGGTGATTTCCTTACATTAACTCAGCATGGGGATGGAAGCAAAGGCAAAAAAATCAATAAGAGGTTTAATCAATGTGAGCAGCCTAATGCGTTAGATCATTTTGCTCAATTACATTTCTTTTCCATACCTTAATTTAGATAATCATCAGGTAAAGAGGGAAAAAAATAATAGCTATATACAGTTATACAGTTAATGCAACAGAAGGTATCTAATGATTTAAGCAGCTGGCCAAAGCAGCTAGTGGGGCATCTATCCCTTGGTTAAATTATTTTCCTTGATCTGCATAATACACGCATGACTGATATTTTTATCCACAGCATTAAATCTAATGGCTGGTTAGTTCAAATACAAAAGAGTTCTGAACAAATTCATGAAGTTCAGAGAGCTGGTTCAGGTCCCAGAAATACCCATCTGTCAATACGTTTTTGTGGTCCCTGCGGTATTAAGGAATCTACAGGCTCTCCATTTAGAAAGGTCTGGATACGTATCGATAATTGTTTGGTTTTAACTATTTATTGATATAACATTCTGAAAATCAGGAGGAAATCGTTTGCAGTCTCTTAGATTTAATACTTCAGCCAACTACAGCATATGGCTAACAGCACATTTTTTGCTTCCTTTCTCTACAGGTATACCCAGTATTTCCAGTATTGGTAGTAAGTAATAAAAACAGTATTGTTTTGCATTGTCATTCAACTTTCTTGGACCTATTTTCCCAAAATCCATTTCTGTTGTAGACAGTATTTCTCTGAAATGTACCTTATAGAGAACTGGCGAAGTATTGGCTTTCCCCACTATATTAAAATGCAACCATATATTGTGATCAGAGAGAAGGTCGCTCAGGACAGTGTATCTCCTTTCCAGCACAAATTTCCTGATCATTTTTGATTACCAAATGAAAGCTGCAAATTATAAAACTGAGTGTAACACAGAGAATTAAGAGACAGTTCCACAGAAAATATTTGCTGCGTATATTTTTCCCAAAAAGTGTTTGTTGATGATGGATCAGTATAGCATCATTAGTTTTGTGTGCGCACTTGTGTGTAAACATGTGTAGGTGGGTGGGTGTGTAAATTCAAATGGAAGAATTTATAAAAATTATTTTTCAGTTTTCAGTTTAGTACACGTAACATATTTGCTAGAATCTGTTGGAAGTTCTGTGCAAAGCAGGACTATCACAACGATAAAATATCACTGTGGTAAAATACGATTTGCCATACCTGATATCCAGCTCCAGATAATCCATAATATTTTGGATAAAGCTGCATTGCCTCTTATGATGCATAGTCAGGTCTCTCAAATTGTAAATCAGCTCAGGTAACTTAAGCTCTCGAATAGGCACTGATTTGTAACCTATAGACAGCAAGTTTAATGCCATCAAAAGTAGCCTCCTCATAAATGCGAGCAGTGTTACCAGCTGAATGCCACGGCAGCTGTTTTATGCCTTTAGATAGTGAAACAGCAGCAAGGACAGTAACGTGGCGTCTTCCATTTTAGTTGTGTATTTTTTCTACTTCAGTATCTGCTTTGACATTTGCACAACTGCGAACGTGTAGCAATATGCTACGTTCAAAACCTTGTGTTTGCACACCTACTTTATAATCAAAAAATGAACGAAATAAAACAGAGTGAGATAACAGTGGCATAAACTGTGTATCAGGAGCACTCCTGTCATCAATAACAGAAATGGGATAAATGGGAAAATAGCTCTTTGAAGCTTGGTTTTGCTCTAGTTTCCGAGTACTGTGTTGCATGGATTATATGGCTGTGTTTTCACTTTACACTCCATACAACCACATCCACCATTTCTGAGCATCAGCAGATGTTGGCCTTTGAAAACTTAATAGGGAAACTCAATTATCTTTTAAGCAATGGTGACCTGAAAGGATGCATTGTGACCTCTTTGAATTTTATACTGGAGTGATTAGCACTGCTTATCTATTAAAAATGGCTATTATTCGGTCTAACATCGACAGGAAATACAGGAGTTACTTCACTGCTATGCATTATTATAAAACTGCTATAAATGTATTAAAATAACATGTGGTAGAATTCAACAAATTTATTTGCCTACCTGGAAAGGTCGAAGCATGAGTCTCTCTTCATGAGCACAAGTAAATACAGACTACTCTCCTTGGCTTTTTCAGTTGTTTTTTTGTTTGTTTGTTTTGTTTTCTTAAAAACTCAGGGAAATCCAGCTCCACTTGCACAAATGTTCTGAACATCTTTCTTGTAGGACAGAAATAGCAGAATTATCATTAAACAAGGAGAGAGCCCATAGATGTAACTGTTTTTCTCAGAGAATTTAGCAGAATACAATTAACACAGAGAAACAATCCAGATGAATTAGCTGTGGCTGCTTTAATGGATTCTGCATGATTTCTTCTTTCACCTGTGCTAGTACAATGCCTCGGTTCACATCACTAGATTTTTTTCCCCATCCAGGGAAAAGAAGTTCCTCAGGGGAGATGCAGTTTGGGTTTCATTTTGCCTGGCTGCAAACACTAACTGGGGAGTTGGGTTTTGTGCACAACCAGCTTTACCTAGCGCATACAGCAGGGAGGAAGGACTCGAGCACTGAACTGCCAACATACAAGGAGGATGCCACTTCAAACAGGTGTGCATTGAACACTGCTAAAACAAAAACTAAGCATGCCCAGCACAAATATAAGATAAATTTACCTGTGTGCACATATATGCATCATTCTGGGCTTTTTGTTTTGTTTTGTTTTACCTCAAAGGATCTTGTATTAAAGCAGCACATCATAAAGAATGAACACAAAGAAAGAGTGGTCATTAAGTAAACATCCTTTCTGATCATCCAGAAAAACTAATTCAATCAGAGCTTTCCCATTAAGGTCATTTGTACCTGCTGTTGTCTATCAGTCGGATAATAGGTTCTCTGGTCATTTCCAGCATTCTTGACTCCAATGCTGGTCCTTTCAGCATTTTTCAGCCATGTCTGGAAAAATACTGGTGAGAGTGTTAGCAATTAATGAGTCCCAAAACCATTTCATAATTTTTAAGCTTTTATGATCAGCAGTGTCTACATATAGAATGTAAATATTACACAATCTACGTTAGTTGCTGTAAATAATCATTGTACAATTTTATGTAGGTCAGTGCATCAAAATGTTCATTATTGTGAGCAAACAGCACCGTTACTAGTTTGTTCATGTATGCCTTCAAAAAGCTTTAATCTTCTAACCTATAGCTTCTATCTTTTTTCCTGTAAAGCATAATTCCACTAATTATGCTAAACAGTTAGTTATAAAGGGTATAATTAGGCATGGGCTAGGATTGACATGATGTGCAAATAGCTCTGTGTGGGTGATTATCACCTTAAAGCCTGCTGGTGGCAGATGAGTCAGAGTTTAGAGACAGACCGTACAACCGAGTGCAAGATGCAATCAAGATAATCAAATGGTATTTTCTGCTTTGTTCTGGATGGTTTTGTTCTTCTTTATAGCCTATTTCAAATTAAGAGAACTTTTTTTTTGAAATGATAATGAATGCAAGACACAAAAGTAAAAGAGATTGAATGGGCTTCTTTTTTTTCTTTTTTTTCTTCATTGGTTTCTTAACCTTGAAAGAGCTGGTAGGTATTTTTCAGGAACAGCAACTGTGTCAGGATGAGTAAAATTTTATGTTTTACCTGCTTGCTACAAAGTTTTAATGTGGTGAATATATATATCCAAAGGTTTTGAAAAAAAATAAAGTTTCCCTTTTTTTTTTTTTTTTCATATCACTGGCAGGATTTTGGCGCTGACTTTGCACTGTTGCCAGACGTGAGATTTTCCCTCATTAACTTGACAGTTGCAGGTTCAAAGCCATTACAGGGCTGAACTGTGAACGAGAGTATATGTGTAAAGCCCACACATGGCAGTGGGAGATAAACATTCCTAACTAGGCTGTATGTTGTTTCTTCTCTATTATTATTTGAGGTCAAGTTCTACAGAGAGAGATGTATTATTAAGAGACCATTAAGTTGTTTTTGTCCTTCAAAACATTTAAATAAGGTCCTCAGACTGTGTGTATATATATTACTTTGGACACAGTAGCAATACATGCTGAGTTTAATTCCGTTTTGTCCAAATCTGCTTTGTGGCTAAATAACACTGTTAAGCAGTCACCTTGTCTCAGACAATCACCTTATCTGAGTAAATGATTATATCAAGAAAGTAACAGTATTTGTTTCATTTCTTTTACTTCAGCACTTCCAAATGCTGTTTTTTATTTTAACAATTAAATCTTCTATGCTAATAAAAATATTTTACTTCTATAAAAAACACAATCTGAAAGAACATATTGATAGGCTATGTGGTATCATATATCAATTTGAATTCCAGAGCTGAAAGAAAAGTTAACATTCCAAATAATAATAAAAAAAAGTTGTTTACTTACCCAGCAGTTTTCATGGTACCAGAGCTATTTTTCTTTGTATACCGAGGACTTCACCCTTGAATAACCTTCCTGGAGTTCAGCAAGCAGTGCGGCTCAGCTGACCGGCGCCGGGCAGAAACGTGCGCTGTGTGCAGGGAAGGGTCACGGACCACCTTATTCCTGGAAAAAATAAAAAAAATAAAAATAAATAAATAAAGTTAGGTTGTTCCACTGCAGCTCACAGGAGCCTTTGGTTTTGTTTAGCTTAATTTTGACAGATCCACCAACTTTAACAGATACGAAGGGCCATTCTCACCAGTTTAGCAGACATGACCAATGGTAGTAGCTTAGTCATGTCACTGTTTCTCATTTTCACCCCAAGACTAACCTTCATCATATCCAGTTAGTTTGAAAACAAGTATATCTGTGCAATTGTCTTCTCAGTGCTTTTTTATTTACTGTAATATATAGGAAATTTCTCCATTATCCCAGCAATCCTTGTTTTAACTATAGAAAATAAGACCACATTCCGCATGCCGCACAGTAGCAGTCCGAAAGACACTGCACGTGCAGTATAAAGTTTAGCTTCTCAGAAGTCTAGTTGCTCAGAAAAGCTTGTAGAGAGCAAATGATTCCTGAGGGTATTTAAAAATCTGTTTTCTTTAAAGCTTGCATAGAAGTTACTGAAAGAAAAAAAAGTTTTTTTTCAGGCACTTTGTTATGTATTCTCCCTGCCTTTTATTTATTTAATTTTTGCTATCCTTTAGACATGTAACCAGTTTACTGATTAAACTATAAAGGGAGAATGAGGTCTCCAAATCAGCCAGCTGATTTCTGAATCAGGTCTTTATTTAGTTTTTTTCATCAGCTGTGCGTTACACATTGATAACCCTAGTCCACTCCCTAAATAGCACATTTCAGGATCTTTCAGGATCAGTAGGAAAAAGCTGACCCAATAAAAGAGAAAAACTAACACGGGAGTAATTTGTTTTTCCATTAATTATTTCACTGGAAATACTTATAATTGAAAGATAGTCCTTCCAACCTTGGTAGTTTGAGAAGAAGGAGGATTTTCTTCTGGTATCTGAATGATTTCCAGATCTAGGTCATTGTGTATATATACATATATATATATATGTATGTATATATATAAAAATACATATCTAAAAAGATGGCTTTCTTCTACTCTGAGAAAACACTAGAAAACCAAAGGACTAATTCCATTCAAATTCTTCCAACAGTTGTAAAACCTGTTATGGCCAAGGAGCTGCCATAAAACAACCACATCTTCACATTTATGCAGAATTCTCCTTTCTTCAAAGGAACAGGTATGAAATGTCCTAAATTGATCCCTGCCCCCTCAAAAAAAAAAAAAAAAANAAAAAAAAAAAAAAAACTAAAAAAAAAAAAAAAAAAAAAAGTAACATTATCCCCAATCTTTTTTTTAAACCTACAAAATAAATGGGGAAAGCTTTTTTTTGTTTTAACCCTTTCAGCATTTCATGCTTTCTTTTGATGAGCTAAATTTTGGAGTCTTATTAAGTGCTAAAAAGTACATTTATGTGAGGTAGATTATCATGACTTGAAACAGATTTAATGAGATAGAAATACTGTAACAACACGACTCTGATCTCTGCAAAAAGTGCTAAAATATCATTTAATATAAATACATCCAATTATTTCAGTAGTTATTAAATCTGCCAGTGATTTGAAAACTCTTTTTAATCATCTTTAATTGTTTGCCTAACAGTAATACTTAAAAAACCTGACATATGTGTGACTCCATTACACTCAGTAAAGCAAATTTCTACATGTTTGGAAGAAAAAAAAAATCTTATCTCTCAGTTACTCATGGTCTAAATAGATAATGGCAAAGGCAATCTTTTAGGACTGGAAATCTGGACTTCTCCCAGAAAGATTAAAATGACCCTCACATTTTTTAAGTGTTTTTCTGTGTTTTAAATAAGAGTTGTAGGAAAGTTAAGAACTTGTCAAACAGACTCCCTGACTTGATTCCCTGTTGTTGGTAGAATGCAAACAACAACGCTAGCCGTCACCACGAGGGCCCCCGATGCATTCCTCGGGCGAGCGTTGCTCAAGATTGACTGTTTTACTACTGTTTTTGGGCAAATCGCTGCCTGTGGAAGGTGGCAGCTGAAACAGCTTCCGAGCTGGACGTATTCCAGGCCGCCCGACGTGCACGCAGCGCGGGCAGCGGCGCGGAGCTTCCCCATGGCGCTTCATCCTCGCGCAGGAATGCGGGATGCGCTCTCATCCTCCTGCCGGCTCTTTGCGTGGCTGGAGCAGGAACCAACAAGGCACCGATTAATTCCTGCCAACATCATGACAGTTTGGGTGATTTTTTTTTTTTTTAATGTGCAACTGTCTAGTTGGAATCTAGTTGGAAATGCCAGTTCATTTTGGTTATTTTCCCCCCATTTGAAACCACGATGTAGCACGTGTTGCAGACTGCAATTCCAGTAGACTATATTTACATGTAATATCACAAGTAATTCTGATATTATATGTCCCAAAATAGGCACTGAGGAAAAAAATGAAAGAAATGACTATACAGCAAATAAAGACCATGCAATCAGTTTCTCCTTACTTCATGAACATAAGATTTTTCCAAAAGATATTTTCTGCCAATACTTGAATTTGGAACAAAATTAACTAGGAATGCAGAAATTGCCAACACAAATTTGAAACCTTTTAATGCATTTTTTGATAAGACATGTATCTTACATACCTATACTCTTAAGGTATACATCTTTATATAAGGTACCCATTTATTTTTTAGAAATATACTAAATATGCCCTTTTTTGATACATTTTCCCAGTTCCGTAACCTTGCCTACCCAGAATAACTATCACAGAATATAACACAGTGGAGTGGTATCCTTTGTAGATTGACCCAATGTCTCTTTTAGAACACCTAGTCCACAATTAATTAATTATTCTGGAACATAATTATTTCTATTACAGAACAGACTGTCCATACATGGAGCTGTTCCAGAAAAGCTTAGTTTGTCTAGTCAGTTCCTCTAAAGATAAAACCTTTAGTGATAATCGCTGAGGACTAGAAATATTTTCACAAGTTTCTATAAAAGAATAACTAGCTGCTAAATGAGTCTTACTGATGTCTGCTCAAAGGATGACTCATCTGCTCCGATATACTTGTGGGAATGACAGTCCAAATTCTTTGCCTTGGAAGTCTCACATATCTTTTTAGATAAGGCATTTAAAGTCATCTCCATAAAGAAAAAGAAACAGAGAATTTCAAAGATAAAAAGAAAGGCTTTTATTGGGAGACCTATAATCTTGCAGATAATACATTCCATGAGTAAAGATATGAGGAAGGGAAAAAAAAATCATCCAATGATTAAGAGACCTAAAAAATTTCAAGAAAATGTGCAAGAAATGTAGAGGGAAAAAAAATTCTGCGGGAGCATTAAGTGCATTACCAAGCAGCCTGGAGATGCTGAGGATGTCACTTGGTCTCAGCTGGATATGACCCCGCACAACCCAGTTTAACTTTGAAGCTGACCCTGCTATGAACAGAGGTGAACAAGATGACCTCCAGAAGGCCCTTTTAAGATGGCTCTGTATTTATCTGAACCCAATAAGACTTAATTGGTAGTCTTCAGGCACAATAAATATGCTCTTTATTATCCTGGATGCCCATTAACAAACTCAGCTCAATATAATTTCAAGTCTCAGGGTAGTATTAGGTTTTTTTACAGCAAGTCATAATCCTCATTTTAAGTAAGTTTGCTAAAATGAGCACAGATCTATAGCATTTGTAGAATTAGTTTTCTGTAGCAACTCAGATACTTCACTACGGCTAAGGAGAAAGTGAGTCAAGGGACAACAGGGCAATGCAATCAGTAAAGACTGCTCTTCCTTTTTCATTCATGATTTATATATGTATTCCCTGATATTTGGCTCATTTAAAACCTTTCGGTCAAGCCTAAAAGTGATCCCAAAACTTGACCAGTTAATAAATTCTGCAAATAAGTAGCTTATTTGCTTGTGCAACCACTCCTTGGTGCAGCTGAAGCTCCTTAGCCGTGCCTAGTCCGTGCCTGTTTCTGAAGGAGAAGGGCACGTCTGGGGTGCATGGGATGAGCCTCACGTGGGTCCAGCATTCCCGCTCAGCAGGCACGGCCTGCACGTTCCTTGCGGCCCGCGCTTGGCCTACGTTTGCACTTCCTATGTGTGAGAGTTGGTGGATCTGCTCAGAAGACACAGGTTATCTCTAATCAAGACACAGACTTGTGATAAAGAAAAAGTAGAAAAAGGGAAAGTCTATGAGGTAGTTGGATCACGACTCATTCAAGCTGCAGGAGACTACCTAGCAATAAATGACACGGTTCAGGTCATCGTGCCGTCCTTGAATGGCTTCTCTCTGCTTGGGAGGATGCTTAGGACATCTAACTCCACCCAGCAAATGTTTGGTCACCCTTCACAAATGGGTAAGAAGTTACCAGGGGGAGAGCCGTGGCTTCCTTCCCTCCAAATTAGATGTTTGAAGCTGCAGTCATTATCTGATTTTTATTTTATTTATTTATTTTTATTCTTATTATATCCCCGGAGGTCAGTGAAATGGACCTTCCTCAAAAAGCCCTGCCAGCATAGACTTTTGATGCTAGCCAAGCTGCATCTGCAGACAACTGCAGTCTACTTAGCTACCTGAGCTCTTATAAATAGAAATTAAGAAATATCTCACTCCTCAAAAATATCGATTCTGTATAGGCTGATATAACAGTTAAGGAACATCCTCTTCAGCCCATAGTAAAGGAAGGAACTGCTACAATATTCAGGTGATGGTAAAAATATTGTCCAAATCTGATAATAAAGGCAAAGCAATTGGGATCTGCCAATGAATGGGGTGAAGGTCAGGATGGAAAAAAAAAGGAGAAAATTAGTTATTTGGCAGAGCAGGGCCCAAATAAAAGTTGTCTTTCCTTCTCCTCATCCTCTTCCCTACTCTCAGCTCCAACACTCATCCATTTCTGCTAAGGGAAATCATTTCCCACTGCCCAGCCCCCAGATACGCTGGCTGAAGGGGAAGAAACTCTAAAGACACATGGCTTCTTCTGAAGAAAAGAAAAAATGCTTCCACATGTAGACGACACATTAGGGGCTTTAGGAAATGCAGACATTCTAGTTCTTTTAAAAAAAAAGTCAAGCTGTGCAATATATCAATAGAGATGGTAGAAAACAGATAAAACACAGCTTGAGAACAAAAGGAAAAGTTCACTCCTCTGGTAAATATATATATTTTTTTCTGATAACAGAACAATAATTCTGTCAAAAATCCCCAAAAGAGGATATTACGGTAAGATGTATGTCTTTGGTAAGAAATTTGTATTTGTCTGGATACTGTCACTTTATCTCTACAGAGCAGATTTACATAAAAGCATGAATACAGCTTCCTAATTTGTTACTAGTATTAGAAACATATCTACTTGTCTAGCATACCTTCTTCTCAACAAAATTGATATTTTAAACCATGGCAGATAAACTGTTACACACAGTATTTTATGTCCGTTCAGTGTTTTGGGAATCATCAATTGCTTGTTTCCTTGTTCGGTGTGAAGTTATGTACTGTTCAAGTGCGACATGGACTAGTCTAGTAACGGATGTTTGTGACCTGTGTCTTTGTCCATTTGCTTGCCTGTTGAGAACAATATCACAGATGTAAATAACAAATCCTGATTTTTCCCGATGCACGCAGATCCTCCAAAGTTTGATAGGATTTGGCCGAATATTTCTTCCCTTGAGGTTTCTAAACCAAATCAAGGTAGGATGTTATAAAAATTCCTAGTGGTCTCACATTACTGAAATTGCTTTTGAGGAGCCCCACATGATGGCAAAAATAACAACATCCAACTAATTTTTATCTTAGTGCTAAGTAGCATTATCCTGCCTAAAAATATCTATTGAGAATTACCATAAAACAAATCTTACCTGAAGAGGGACTCCTCCAACACAGATTATGAACAGCCTCGCTGCAAAAGAGTCTGGGAAAATAGACACGAAAGGTAAAAGAATTGATACACAAAAGCAATATCAATACATCACTTAACATCTTAACTTATAACATATTGATATATGTTAAATTGAACAGAATCCCTAGAGAATTTTGCATTGTATAGACAGCACAGTCTGCATTATGAGCAAGTCTCAAGATTTTTGAGTGAGATATTTCCTTCGCCTTCATGCAACCCATTTCTGAATGTCTTGCTCCCACTTTGTTTTTTCAAGTGAACTGAGCAGCATTTCCCCCTGTGCAGTCTGCACAACACAAGCAAGTTCCCCACGGAACAGACTCACACTTTGCTGGAATTCAAGTGCCACGCAAAAAAAATTATTGACAGACTGTGGCTTGATGATTCGCTTTGAAAGGGGCAGATTGGCTTAGGATGACTAAGAAAGTAGAAGTAAAATGCTATGTTATCTGATGTATTCATCTGTACTGCACATTTCAAAATGATTGCTCATAAAAAAGAAAGTCCTTTTGATCTCCTCCCGCACTACCCCAGCCGCCGTTCCCTCCCAGAAACTCACACGAGCCTGGTGTGTGCTATCCAAAGGATGCCCTTTGTATGCTAAAACANAGAAAGTAGAAGTAAAATGCTATGTTATCTGATGTATTCATCTGTACTGCACATTTCAAAATGATTCCTCATAAAAAAGAAAGTCTTTTTGATCTCCTCCCGCACTACCCCCTCCCAGAAACTCACACGAGCCTGGCGTGCTGCGACTATCCAAAGGATGCCCTTTGTACGCTAAAACAAATACGGATGGAAAAGGAAATGAATGAAAAGATCATCTAGGAAACAGTTACTAAACTGCACAAAAGGCGTTAGCAGCCTGTGGGGAGCTCTTCGGGAAGGACCACGTGTTTTAGCCTTTGCTTACAATGACCAATTGAGACATACATACACATGCATATAAGACCTGAAGTTGTATGACTGCTCTTCTGCTCTCCGTAAGGATTAGCAAAGTACACTAGTTTTCATTGTTCACATACATTTTAAACTAAATATCCTAAATGAAATAATACTGAGCATTTCAATGGATTTTTTTTAGCCCATATTATATTTTTTCAAGTTTTTGTATATGTTCCTTAAAACAGAAAAAAACACAGACTGCTCTCTGCAAGGAATAACCTACATTATTTGCAGGAATTTAAAATCAAAACATCTCCAATGAAATAGCACTTAGCACTTCTAATGGATTTCATAGTTTAAACTATGAAAAAATATTATACTGCTTGGGATATAAAACTTAGCTTCATTGCACTATGCATCTCAAACAGCACAAGATTATGCAGTGTTTCTTCCCAAAAGAGAGAGCCAACTTCAGTTAATTTAGTTCTGACATTTTGCTAGGGAGCACAAAGCACAAAAACTTAAAAACGTTTCTGTTCAGATTACACATTTGCAGCGAGTTACAGTGTTAAACATTTTCTGTAGGTGACATACTTGACACAAAGATAGCGTATGAAGAAGATAATTATTAGAAATCTATCTATATGTAGTGTTATTACACTGGTGCTTATTTTATGCCATTAGGGCAGAGCAAACATGCATGTAAATTTAATAAGCGCTTTGCACACTGCTCAGGCACCGTATGGTCACTAGACCCAACCCTGGTCACGGACTGGGAAGAACCTTCGAGCAGCCTCTAAGGCAACGCTGCCCGAGGGCGCAGTTGTGAATAACCCCCGGTCTGGATCTTGGGTTTTGAAGCTCCTCTCACTCAATAGCTGATACGTGCATAACCCATTCCCCTCCAACTTCCTCCCTTACTATGCAAAACAAGAACCATCGTTAAAGCTAAATAAAAAATTAGTTAATAAAGAAGTTGATTTTAAGCTTTTGATTTGCTCCTATTTGATACCTTTTCTAATGCACTGTTCATTTTATTACCTATCTAGTTGCTCCCAAATTAGCTATGTCAACTGTTTCTTCTGTTCAAGTTGCAAACCACAAGAGAGGTAGGAATTCTTGGATTCATACAGTGATTTCGTAGTGTTACGTGTTGTGAAAACATTGCACTGTATGAATCTGGAATAGTTGTGAAGTGTTCCTATCAGCTTACTGGTGAGGCGTTTTCATTGACGACAACAGAAGCATTAATTCACACAAACATAAGCCATACAAGAATATAATAGTAAATATGCTTCCTAGATAATTGCTACTGGCATATAAAGTCACCTGGCAGTTGTTTTTAAAAGAAATAAAAATAAGAATATGACTGTGCAGATGGTTGCCTAGAAAGCAACTGTTTTCTAGAGACTTATTTTCCTCACTAATACACAAAAATTGTTAAAGAGGAAATATAAGCAGATCAGTTGAGGGCAAACAACACATAAAACATCAATTGCCCATATTCTCAAGGATTATCTGTAAATGCTATGGAGGGTATATATAGTCTTTTAATATATTGTAATTGTGCCTTACATCTTCATTTTCTCGTAAGCGTGTGAAAATTCCAAATGGAGGCATTACATTTTGAACTGATGCTTCGGTGTTTTATCAAAATAATCGAATTAAATTGGCATGATGAAGGATGCCAATATCCTCTCGGTGACTTGCAGGCAACCTGTTCCATTTGCACATCTATCATCCGTGGTCTGGGCTCGCTCTCGTGCCCAGACCAACTCATTGTTTCTTTCTCATCAATTTACATGTAAAATTATGTATAAAATGTTTTGTCTTTCTGTAGCTACTGTGAATACCTCATTACTCATGAAATACGTGTTACTAAGGAACCCCTGAGATATTAACAAATATTTGAACTTAGTTTGACCTGTTTGATGAGATCATGATGATGAGCCATACTGTTTGTTACAAAGCAGGTTATTTCTGGGGTTATGATGAAAATCTCCTTTGTTTGCCTTTTGCTAGCATCTAGAAGAGGACTATAGAGTCACTAGAAAACCAAAAACCCTTTATTTTTGAGTAGGCTTTTCTCGAAATACTCCTTGTCTTTTAATTAGAAAATGACACTGATGGCTGTCTCATGCATTACCCGTGTAATGTCTTAATTTTAAAATTATGTTTCCCTTCTGTGTGTGCACCTTCCATCATTTCACATGGCCGACAGGTCCCAACCGAAGCTCGAGCTGAACCTTGTCCCCACAACACAAAGTGTCAGCACTTGGCCTTGCGATGGAGAAAAACCCTAATATTCAATTCGCAGAAACAAAGGAGTTAAACGAGCGACCTTTCTGNTCCATCATTTCACATGGCCGACAGGTCCCAACCGAAGCTCGAGCTGAACCTTGTCCCCACAACACAGTAGTACATCCTCTCCAAGTGTCAGCACTTGGCCTTGTGATGGAGAAAAACCTTAATATTCAATTCACAGAAACAAAGGAGTTAAACGAGCAACCTTTCTGTGGGTATCCATGAAGGGGTAGTTTCATTTTGCTTTGTACAACAGTATCCAGGTCGTTGCAATGGAATCATTACACAGGAAATCACCTTTAAAGGCTCAAACAGTCAGTCCTTCTGCAAGTTCCCAATCACCCAGATGCAGCTCTCAAATCTAAGCTGGCAATCACCTTCCCCTTTATTCTTCACATTAAACGTACTGACTACCTTTACTTTTCCTTTGAGGTTTTATTTTCCAAACCATTTGCCACTTACCGTTCTTCAGCTCAAAAACTGTCTGCAGTTTATCCGTGTCATTTCTGCCGTGCGGCGCTCGGAAGCAAAAGCAGTATTTTCCGGCACTGGAGGCCCTTGTCATTTTGCTGCCCTTCGCCCATTTGCAGCCTGGCTCTGGCCACTTGTCTCCCAGTCTCTCTCAGGGACTGCCAGCCAGAGCCACGTGTGTGAGTGCCCTCAGTCGGCCACACTCGTGGCAGTTGTGGCGAGCAGGCTCCTTCCTGGTGCTCGTGCCCAGCTCAACAGGTTGGGTTTGGCTGGCGTAGNGCCCTTAGCCCATTTGCAGCCTGGCTCTGGCCACTTGTCTCCCAGTCTCTCTCAGGGACTGCCAGCCAGAGCCACGTGTGTGAGTGCCCTCAGTCGCACTCGTGGCAGTTGTGGCGAGCAGGCTCCTTCCTGGGGCTCGTGCCGGCTTCCCCGCTGCAGCGCCGAGCCCAGCTCCACAGGTTGGGTTTGACTGGCGTAGGGAGCACCCCACGTCAGCAGCAGGGAGAATACATAACTTCTGTGCAGCTGAAGATGCTTTCCATAGCTTTTGCTATATAAGTACTTCTATAAAACTAGAAGAATGCAAAAAAATACTCACTGATTAAGCCAAAAGCAACAGGCAAAATAAGTTCAAATTCTTGTATTAGCAAAATTTCAATTTAATAACAAAATAACATTAGCTACAAGTCAGGACCTTTTTTCTCTTTGCCCCACTCTCTCTAATCAGCTGTCTGACTGTTCCAGAGTTACGGGTGATTACGGGTAGCCACAAGCCTTA
Organism: Crypturellus undulatus; assembly: GCA_013389825.1. Classification (NCBI taxonomy): domain Eukaryota; kingdom Metazoa; phylum Chordata; class Aves; order Tinamiformes; family Tinamidae; genus Crypturellus; species Crypturellus undulatus. The sequence goes on along the minus strand of VWPW01024760.1, from coordinate 5,359 downwards.
CTGACCAGGTACAATACAAGAAATATATTAATGTGTTTTCCCTTCCTGCCGAGTTGTGCCTGATACATCTAGAGCTGACAAAGTCCAGACACATCATTAAGAGTCCAAAGCAACTAAAAACCAAGTGACAGAGACAACGTTTTACTGAAATAAATTCCTTCTGTGAATGAAGCGGGTTAATTATCACTTGATAGTTATATTTTGCAGGTACAAGTACTGTTTTTTTTTTTCAATTTAGAAGTTGAACTAAGATACGTAGAGATGGTCCACAGATGTGATCAATCAGAAATCGTTGTATCATATATATGTTGTAGTGAACTGCAGCAGATACAGTTGTAAAAATCATCAGGCTCACAGGAACCATAAAACACTGGTTTAGCTGTATAACATTGAAGAGGACAAGTATCTATGCAAACTGAGGGTGTATATGAGAACCAAATTAATGTTTTCTGGCAGCAGAAAGGCAGCTCTGAAGATTGAAATGCAAGTTGTGCTAAAAGCTGGGCAGTACAGGAAAAGATACAGTCTATTTACAATCTGCTGCTGTCTGTCAGACAACAGCAAAACATACATATATGTATTAGTTATGCATAGTATACCAAATCTATACTGCTATTACTTTGTAAAAATATAATTAGGCACAAATATTACATCTGAGGTCCCCAGCCAGCACCTGGGGGCTCCCTGGCAGCCTCAGTAACAGCTCCGTGCCAGAGGCAGGGCAGCCCGTCACGTTTACGGAGGCGTCTGACGTGCTCCTCTGCAGCTTTACCAAGGCTGGATGCGTGTCCCAGAACCGCAGCGCCCTCCTGGCTGGAAAGGGCCTCCTAATTTCCAGCTGGAATTTCTCAGTGGCCATTTAGCACCCATTTGTGCCTGTGCCAGTGTGATTCATTAGCTGAGCTGCGCACCTAGGACGGCAAAGTGCTCTCTTCTGGATGCATTTGTATCCCACAGGTATATCGCCTCACAGCCCTTGGTTTTGTGGACTAAACAAACCAAATTACCCCAAATCTGCCCTTATTAAATAGGCCCTCCACTGCTCTGATCCTCCTAATAACTTTTCCTGCATTCATTCTGGGCTCATCATCCCCGAGATGAGTTATTGCACTTGTCCAGCCTTCCTACACAAGGCAGAGCGGTGCCTTGCATAATGATACAATTTTCTAATTTCTACTTGCATAAAAAGCCACACGTTGTTTATGATTAAAAAAAAATCATAAGCACTAGATTTCATCTCTAACAAAGGCTTCTCAAAAAGCGGTGCAGCCTGCATTTCAGGTGGCTACAACAGACCTCCTTCCTATTCAATTCACTGCTCAGACTTTTCAATGTCTTTTCTGGCCTAGTCGCTTTTGCCTCTTGATATAAAAATGGGTTATGTTTGCCTCAGAACTACAGTAGAAATGGCACTTAAATAACACCTCTGTTCCTGCCTTTTCTTCCCTCTTAATTGTTTAGAAAGCGCTGGCCAAAATCGTCAAACTTGAGGCTGTGTGGTCTTAAAACAGTTTGGTTCCTGTCTGCAGGGCGTCTACATCGACAGTACCCCGAGTCCAGCAGTAGTTGTGAATACTCAGTACTCGTGTCAAAGCAAAGCTCTTCTCTTTCGTGCATAGTTGTGGGTTTAAGGATGCTCAAGTTGGACCCTTTTATCCGCTGTATTTGGTATTTTTACCGTGAGGAACCCGTGCCCGTGTCTCGATTCGCAGCCGCCTCGAGCGTGCAGAGCGCGGGGCGCTTGCCCTCGAGAGGTTCACAGCTGCCAATGCTCCAGTGCCACCGCCGCGCCGTGGTGCCCGGCTCGCTGCGCTGCCTGAATCCGAGCTCGCTTCCATTGCAGATAAACATCTGCTGCTGTCCATGTTACATCGATGAACGTGTCTGTGCCATCCATCCATACTTCTCCTCATGATTCATTTTTACTGAGCATGTGATGTGCGATGACTCTGCTGCTGTATACATTTTGTATACATTCTGTACACATTTCTGTTCTTCCTTGAAAGACTGTGAATGCTTCGGCCACTCCAACCGGTGCAGTTACATCGAGCTGCTCAATACGGTCATTTGCGTGAGCTGTAAGCACAACACTAGAGGTCAGCACTGCGAGTTATGCAGGCTGGGCTACTTCAGAAATGCCTCTGCAGAGCTGGACGATGAGAATGTGTGCATAGGTCAGTCCCGGGCTAACTGCGCCTTTTCTTCTCTGCCTTTTCAGCCCGCGGGCCGCAATGAGCTTTTTCAATGGGGGGGAACATCTTTGGGGACTTGAATCGAGGTGTCTCAGCCCCGAGGAGGTGGTTCGGTCTGCAGGGAGATGCCCCTCTAGAATGACTTGTGTGTAAAACACAAGGACTGGACACAAAGCCTTGTCCCCAGGCTGACTTTTGCTGTTATTTGTACAGGCTCTTGAATACTCACCTGCAAAATTCCCCAGCTGCTGGATTTTGCAGCAAATGCAGTGCTGTAAAAGCTGCCTCGACTCCCCTCTCCTCGGAGGAGGGACTGAAATCGCACCCTTGCAGTTAGGAGCAGGGCTTGTCAAATCAGTTTGACATTGTGCCAATTTAGAAGAAGGGTTCCTAGGTGAAAACAGTGCTTTAAACCTAGCGTCTGGTATCAATATCCAAAATGCAGAATTAAAGAAAACCTCACAACATAATGAGAATAGCATACTAGAAAAAAACGGGAGATCTTTGTCGCACGAGAAGAACGTGCACCATGCTCACATCGCTGCAGAGCTTATGCAGAGAAGGGGAGTTCGGAGGCTGGAGCAAGGCTGCACCGGGCCATCCAAGGAAGCCTCTTTCCCCGGCTCAAGGTCAAGCAGCAGCCACTCTAGCAAGAAGCCGAGTGCCAGGATGGCATCACATGCTGCTGGACAAGAGCAGCAGGGGAACCCACTCCGAATTTCTGCTGTAACTTTTTATTTTTCATTTCCAAGAAGAAAAAATAAAGTGGGCATATGATTTTCACGCAGAAATAGTCTGTGGGCACACAAGTTATGTATTCCCTACAATCCATTGCTAAGAGTCAAGTCAGAAACTATTTGGCCAAACGCTATTATTTGTTTCAGTCCACAGCCAGTCAGATTTACATTTTATTTCATGATAAGCACCCGGATCCATCCACGCACTGCATTTCATGTGTCCTTCTTTTAACTTTGCTTGGCAATGCATTCAAAAATGCATGATCTCCTCTGACATTAATTAGGAGGAGCTAATATGAACTTTAGTAGGCAAGTCATGACTTCGTATGACTCTGCTGAGGGGATTAAGCCAGCCCAATGTTCCTGAAAAAAGCACTGTCCCTCATATTTGCTTGATGTAGATGAGGGACATCATTGGTGTGACATCAGGGTTGTTTAATTTAAACTGTCTAAACAGGCCTAATGAAAATGACACTAAATTACTCTATTTGGGATTTTTCATCAGCTCGTTCAGTAAATTGTCATCCCATGTACACTGAAAGGCTAAGACAGCATCTGTAGCTTTGTCAGTGAAGCAAGGAAGATAATAAACCTCAAAAATACCTACATTTTCTGTTAATTTGCAAGTGATATATTTAGAATTTCATCATAAAATAAACAGTTGTGCAGTTCAGAACTGCCCAGACTGTGCAGAAATAAAGTTAAAAAAAAAAAAAGGAAAACCAAAACAACAACAAAAACCACCTTTCATTTAAAAGAAAGCTTCTCCCTGAGCACCGTGTGATGCATTTACAGACCTCCCCACCTTGGCGCAAGTAGAACTGGTCCATGAGAAATTACTGTGGGCTCAAAACATATTTGGCAACAGATAAAGTAAAATATTTTAAATAACTAACACTCTTGTTGGACTAGGCCAGTTTTCAGGAGCACAGTGATGGTCTGGCACAGAAAACCTGTGAACCCGGCCAAGGCAGCGAGGCAGGCAGCCCTCCTACTGCTGCAAGCTTGAAATCAGGGGAGCGAAGCAGATATTCAAGTTCTTTGCCGGAAACAGAGATCTCTGTTTAAAGGGCTTTTTTTTTTCCTGAACTGGGGCTCCTAAGATTTAATCCTGCAAAATGTTGAGTATTCTCAACTCAGAGAGCTGATGATTTGCCATCTTTCTGGGTCAAGCACAAAGAGTCTTGCTCTATTGGAAATGCTCATTTTCCTTTGAGTTTAAGAGCGGTTTGGGGGTTTAACTGTGAGTGGAGCGTTGGCATGAACATTTAATAAGCAGATTTCCCGTGACATATGCAAGTCTTATTCCCATATGAAAGTCTAAGTTAATTCTTTCCTCTCCAGCCATATACATAGAAAAATCAGAAATGTTTGGATAAGTTAGTTTAATGGCAGCTAACAGGGTTTTGGCTCTGATTTAGCAACACAACTTAGTTTTAATAAATATATGTGGTAAGTATACAGATAACAAATATGTGAATCTTAGCCAATGTTAAATTAAATGGAGAAAATGTGAGATGTTTAAATTTAAAAGTGGCAAAGTTGCAGAGAATTGAAATACTGAGAAGGTTTTTACCCTGTGAATCAAGTGCAGCTACATTATACAATGGGCTTAAATCTAAATTTATTATGCCTTTAGTTTCTTTAGTTCTTTAGTCTTCTTTATATAAAAATAGATTATTTTTATTTCGTAAATAAAAATATTAAAAATTTCTGGATTTGTCAATTAACTTCAAAATTACCTCATTTGGGCAATGGCAAGTTTTAAATAAATCTATTTAATTTAATTTAAAGTAAAAAAGAATTAACTTGGCAAGCTCATTCTCAGGGGAGAAAAAAAAGTGTTTTACAGAACTTGAAAGGATTTTTATTTTTATAATTTTTAAGTCCTAAAAATGTCAAAGTCCTGATAATGCCTTATGCTAGTGAATATGCTTGCAAGCATGGCTAGCTTGGATATCACCAAGTAGACCCAGAGTAATAAACTATTTTCTCTGCCTTTTGAAATAAATACTCAAATGGTAAATACTGCCTCGCACCCATAACAAAGCCAGCCTGGCAGTCACTTGGGCTTCAGCTACATTTAGCACCTGCGAGAGCCTTAGGAACTCTGGTGGTGCATGCAGTAAGTGAAGCTTGAGAGTTATTTACTTATTTCCAGGGTATTTTGTTGGCAGAATCCAAACAATAGAGTGAATCACAGCAAACATGACTGCCACTGTCACGTCGCCACCCTTAGAGCTGTCCTCGCAGACTGAAGTCGGGAAGAAGCTCCCCTCTCAGTCCAGATGAGCAAAGACTTGTTTTCCTCCCGCTGCAAAGCTGGCGCGTGGCCTTCTTGCGGGTGGGCGTGCTGCCTCATGCCCCGCCGTCGCAAGGGCACTGATGCTCCCCAGCGCCTTCCTGGGACACGCTGGAACTGGGGCACTT
>VWPW01024759.1:35265-53619 GCA_013389825.1 Crypturellus undulatus | reverse complement strand
TTTTTTTTTTTTTTTTTTTTTTTTTGCTATATGCGTAATACTGTATTTAAACCTATATTATTAATATATAATATATAAGCATATCTATAAGCATAATATATAATTGCATAATATATAAGCAAATATATATTTTTCCATTATTTCATATCTCCTGCCTGTGGGAATTGTAGTGCAGTTGGCTGCCTGCTGCACTGGAGTCTTGCTTAACACTTTAAACATATAAAAGTTGTGTCACGGCTTCCAGCAATCAGCTCCACTGTCAGGCAAGTGCCTTCCAATAGAGACATCCATCTGCGCAGTGAGGTCCTGGTTTTGTGTTTGTAAAGTGTCACTTTAGGCAGTTTATCGTTGATTTTTAGCATTGTTACAGGTGATTTCTCCTGCAGGAAATAAAGACGTTAAAGCAGTGGTTGGAGATCCATAATCCAGGCTTGAAGGAGGATAAATAATGGGCTCATGAGTTGTTCGCAGGCAGCTGCAGGTGATGGAGCCTTCATTTGTGCGCATTTTTTTCCCTCCTTCCTTTCATGTTGGATGCAGTGTCACCTATGCAGTGATACCTGCCCTGTTCTGATGTTGTTTCCTGGCTGATTTTATAGGTGTGTTTGTATATTCTGCTCTCTTGAGGCCCTAAGATATGTGAAATTGTTTACTTAACCATTTGCGCTAGCAAGTAGTGCTCCAGGCAAGTGTTACTAATGTAAGAATCGTATTTTTTTCAGCCTAATGATGTTGTAAAATTCTTTAATCTAACAAATTAGTTGCAATATTGATGTATTTATACTGACTTTAAGATCAGGGGAGACAGTATTTCTTAAGTGCTCTAACTTGAAAGTCCTGGGGTTTATTTTATACTTACAAGTTTCTTTGTGACTCTCCTGGTGTTTCTGTGGACTACAGTGTTATGCTTTTAAAAAGCCTAGAATGATGTTACAACTGCATTTTGCCAGCAATGTGTTACAAAAATAATTTTAGAAAGTTTCCAACAACTATTGACACTTGAACAGCATTCATAGAGGCATTCTAATATCTTTTAAATAACTGTTTTTCTACAACCTTGCAGCAGGTGTGCATATCTACTGTTAACCAGAAAAAAAAAATGCTCCTGCTTGCAATTCTCTTTAGCTTAAAGAAAACAGGTATTTAAAATATGGTGTGCGAGCATTACCAAGCTAATAGCAAATAAACATTGGGCATATGGTTTATTATGCCTTTCTTTTTTTTGTTTTCTAGTTTTGAATTGAAGAGAAAATGTCCCTTTACGATGACTTGGGAGTTGAGACCAGCGATTCAAAAACAGAAGGCTGGTCCAAAAATTTCAAGCTACTACAGTCTCAGTTGCAGGTGAAGAAAGCAGCTCTCACACAAGCAAAGGTACTGTTGTTAGTAATTTTTGTTGTTCAGACTTCTTGGGAACACTGAGGAAAGTTTCTGACTTTGGAATACATGTTTGGGATCCTTTTGTTATGATTCCTCTATGAGTTTGTAGTGTGGAGCCTACTGGAAAAGCTTTGGGCATGGGGACAAAGACAAGTGTTTTTGGAAATCAGAGAAAGTCTTGTAAATTTAAAAAGCAAGTGAATATTGGTGTGTACTCTATGAACCTCTTTTTTGGCAGAAGAGAGCTAAAACCTGATCTTTATATTTAACTTCAAAGAGAATGAGATTAAGCATTTCTGTTTTTAAGTAGGTAGGGATCATACTGCCCTTGATGGCAGTATCAGCTGTTGGTCATTTCTGGCATTTTGTATCCATTGTCATTTATGTGTTTGCATCATTTTATTCTTTTATTCATCATCATTTATTCAAAAAGGGTTTAGATACTTAAGTGCAAATCGTTGTGTGTTAATAATTTTTGCAGTATTCCCAGTATACGTGAAAGGGAAAAGGTTGAAAGATAATTGTTGGAGCTCAGCTGTGACAGAGCCCTTTTCTCTTCTTTTATTGGTACAGTGTTTCATCCTGTTCCTTTAAGCCATATTGTTGTTTTATATTTAAGCAGGACACGTGTTCTTTGTAGACTATGTGCAGACTACGTAGAATGAGAATATTTAATTAAAATAGAAGCGTAAGTGCTGCTAAAATTGGGAACAGAATTTGGAACAACTTTTATGAATGAAAGCTAAAGTGACACATACAATATAGGTGTACTTTATGTATGTATTTGATATGTGGTATATGTGTATAGGCTGTAACTGAAGAACAAAATAAGATTAGAAAATTCAAAACTGGATTAATTTGTTTTTATCAGATGATAAAATATGAAGAGCAGTAGAATTTGTCTTTAAGAAAAGCCTAAGCCTCTACTGGATCAAAAACCAAAAACTGAATTCGAACTCAGACTGAAGTGATAATCTGAAAATTTAATGCCTGTTTTTTGTCACTAGTTCCAAAGCTTTGACCTATCACTGTACATTCTGATACACACCCATGAAAGATATCAGTCTCTTAAAAGCAGAAGAATGTGCACTGTTTTCACTGAGGTTTTCTCTTCAAATTATTTCATCAGATTTATATTTTTTTTGTAGCAGCTCTCTAGCAGAGCAGAGTTGGCCTTTTCCACCAATCAACATGAAGTAAAATGTATTTATCTACAATAAGGTTCATTAGAAATATTGAAAATTACCGTTTGTTGATAAGTTTATGAAAACTGATATATTGAACTTTGAGCAGAAAAGATTTTGAGGTAGAGCTTGATTTTCATTCTTTGAAAAAAGAGAAGAAATCTACTTCAACAATATTTGAAAGAGCTGCTTTTCAGAAAATTATTTTTTTTTACTTTTTTAGACATTTTCTATTGCAATTTTTGTTTCCAGAGCCAGAGAACAAAACAAACAACAGTCCTCGCTCCAGTCATTGACCTGAAACGAGGCAGCTCTTCCGATGAGAGGCAGATTGTGGACACACCACCTCATGTAGCAGCTGGATTAAAGGTAGGATCAAGATTGCTAACAGCTGTAATCAGATATTTATGAATTTGGATTCTTTAACAGTAATCTGTATTTTATTTTTTCACCGCCTTTTCCAACTGGTCAAAGAAGTCATCTTTGAAGTTGATTTCTTCTGTTCAGAGATGTTTCAGTCAGTGAAGACTTCAGTTTTATACAGAGTTCCATGTGATATAACATTGAAGTACAAAGGCTGATGTGCAGTTAAATTAAAATAACGGTCCTAGCATACTTGTCCTGGAGAGCGTCAAAACATTTTGGATAGGTTAGGTAAATAGAGATGGTAATTGTGATTGCGCCACTGTTGGAACTGGGCCTGGGTTACAGTCAAATTAAAAAAAAAAAAGCCACCTCATCTTTTAAGTGCATTTCTAGTGATAAGGAATAAAAGCACACTTTCTCCCTGAAGCTTTTTGAAAGATGAAGATTATGAAATAGTTTTCAGATGGGAGAAGAACAGTGTGTCTTGTCTGTGTCAGGTACTATATTACTAGCAAGTGAGGGTAAAGACTGCTGAGATTGCATGGGATGACCCCTGGCAGGTGATTGATACAAGAAGATGCATTTTTCTAACAACAGTGAACAAATGGTTATGAAAATGTTCTTGTCCACATTAATTTGCTGCTACTTTGTGCTTGCTGGTTTCATGGAGGTACTTGAGGTAGTGAAGGCCTGGGTAAAATCTTTATATCAGCAGGATCCAGGTACATTATTGAAGGCAGAAGTGCGGTTTAGTGATGTTTAGAGTGAGAAGGGCTTGTTTATTTTGGATGTTGCTTGCAGATCTCAGCTGGAAAATGTCAGTGTTTTCCTTTGTTTTTTTTCCTGAAGGATCCTGTACCTAGTGGCTTTTCTGCAGGAGATGTGTTAATTCCTTTGGCAGACGAATATGATCCCATGTTTCCAAATGATTATGAGAAAGTGGTAAAACGTCAAAGAGAGGAACGACAGAGGCAGCGTGAACTGGAGAGGCAAAAGGAGATTGAAGAAAGAGAAAAGTAAGGTTTTTGTTCTAACTCATCACCTATTGAATTGTAGGTAAAGATTACTTGTTTAAAGATCTGTTCACTTTATAACCCCAAACAGTTTCAGGGAAGTACTGAAAGCTCTTGTAAAGAGTATTATATGCTTACAGAAGCAAAGATAAGGCAGGTTTTAATGCTCATACTGAAATCATCTAACAATCCAAAATTATCTGATTTATCATATATTCAGCATCTTCGTTTTTGAATGGACAAACTGGAAAACCTTTGTCAAATTTTGCTCTTTAATTTATTTCAGTAGTGGCAGAAGTATTTGGGTAGTTGATGCGTGATTATCAAACCTTCAACTTGCAGGTGTTTCAGAGTATTTTATTTCAGTGTAACCTGACTGCAGAAATACCTTTCAGCACCTAAGGATAAACCATCTGTTTTCTTTTTACATATTTTGTACTGCCATGTGAAAGCATTTCTGTTCTATAGATCTAAGCAGCTCTGCCCCCAGAGGCATAGTTGCCTTTCTTTTTCTTTTTCTCTTTCTTTTATTCTACATTAGTCTAAGCAGTTAGTTTAAAGAAGTTAATTGCATATTTATTACTCTCTTGTCTCAGGGCAAAAGTACTTTACATTTGCTTATTTTAAGTGAAATTAATAAGCTAATTTCATCATGGTATGCATCAGCTGAAGTCCATAGAATTGAGAGGTGCTTCACTTAGACTGCAGAAGCTAATATTTTTAGTCATTTGGATTTCTCTCTTCTCTCAGTTGTGATCTTCATCGCTGTAGTGGAGGGGAATGCCTGAGGCCCTGTCACAGTTTCCTTTAACTGGCATTCAAGATCTCAAAAATCTGAATTGACCCTTCCCCAGCTTCACCATTAGTTGCCATGTAATTGTTCTTGAAACTTGTTGCATGTAGGTCAGGGGTGTAGACCACAGATATAGGTAGCTGTATAAAGGTAAAACTAGAGGGAGGAAATTGAAAATATGTAAAAAAAAAAATTGTTTTTTAAGTTATGTTGGCCAGTCTGTCGGCCAAACATGCATCAAGATAGGTGCTTTCCGATAAGCAGGTATATGAACAGAGTATATATTTTTTTTTAATTCAAAATCTGGAAATTCAGATAATTTGTCTGCTTCCTTATCGATACCAGTCGGATGCTGTTCTTACTGTCTGACGTTTCAATTTGGGCAGCTCTGCTGGAGAGGAGACCAATTTTATGTCCCGGGTTCTGCTCTTAACTTTTGGGAATAAACACTTTTTCTAAAGTACTAAAATTGGTACCTTCGTAAAAACCCTAAAGTACAGGCAAGTCTGGAAATCCAGCTAAATATTAATTTTTCCACTTAAATATTAATTTTCTGATCACTTTCCAGAATCTAATTGACAAGCTAGCTTCTCAAGAATCTGATATTTAAGTGTGGTGCTAACTTTCGTAAACTGAGTGAATGGTACTTTTCTTTATAGCCAGTAATGCAGAATTAAAAAAAAAAGTCTGTACAAATCAGAATGATTAATGTCTTCCTACCATTTTTTTTCTTGCACTTCTTCCATTGCAGTCATTCAAAACTTGGGCTCACTAGATAAAACTAGATTTATTCATTTAGTTCATCATTTCTATACATTCTCCTTGGCTAATTTGAAAGGGGAAAGTGATTCTCTTTGGATCTATCTCATAATTTATAAAAATATTCCATAAGAAAAAAATATATATATATAAAGTTGTTTACTTATGCCTTAGTGGATAGCACATTATGAAATGCGGATTAGAATATAGCAATGTAATTCATATCATAAATATTGTATCACAAATTATAGGAAAATCTAGGCTTGATGTTTCTTATCCTAATGCATCGTGTTTCCCAGAAGGCGTAAAGACAGACACGAAGCCAGTGGGTTTTCAAGAAGACCGGATCCAGATTCTGACGAAGATGAAGATTATGAAAGGGAGAGAAGAAAAAGAAGTAAGGGAGCTATTTAGTCTTTTGGTGGGCTGGAGGGTGAGGGAAGAAAAAATAAAAGAAAGAAAAAAAAACTCAACAATCCTGTTCTTGTTTTTGTGGACTCTAATCCTGTTTTGTCAGTTGATATGTATCATGTTATTTCTGAGCCTCTAGAATAAAGCCAGTATTTTACTATGACGTAACTATTGAAGAACAGAAAATTGAGTTTTTTTTTCCATGGATGGAGATGGCAGATTAATTAATTGTTTAAAGTCCTTTTTACATTAGCTAGTAGGTACCTCTTACAAGTTTCTGCATAGTGTAGGTGCTGGGAAAGAGGAGAACGTGAGATAAAATCAGCTTATGAGAATTGATGGAGAATTTTCACTATTATTACTTACCATTCCTACCTTTTTTACTTGAATAAATATCTGGGCATTTAGATATTTCTTAGAATAAGCAAAATTAAATCTTATTCTTTCAGTATCAAAATTAAAATAGCTAAATCAGACCTTCCTTTCAGAAATGAAGGAGAGAGGACACCTAAAATCTTTGCTCTGCCTTGGGAGTCTAGGACAACTTTAGAATATTGTTCATTAGAATAGAGACTGTGCTGTAGCCTTATGAAAGTCTGGGTACTATCCTAGGACCTGATCATAATAATGTTTTGTCTTCTGTTTTGTCCCTAGGTATGGGAGGAGCTGCTATTGCACCACCTACATCTCTCGTTGAGAAGGACAAAGAACGTAAGAACACCAAAACCTGTCCCCTAAAGTGTAGAAATGTTTTTCAATTCTCACCCAACCCTCTATTTAGTTAACATGTCTTGCTGCTCTTCCCATATGGTTCCTTGTGGCAGAAGGGCCTGTACCACTTCTGTGTTGAACCTTCTCGTGCAGGTTATGAGGAACCTGTGATATTACTGTGATTCACATTTCTATTCTAAATGAGTGGCTTCTGTATTGCTAAAGATGTGGGTTAGCAGTCTGGTCTGTGATAAGTGGTTACTCACGTGGTCTGAAAGGAGAAGAAATGTTCCAAAATTGTGGATTTTTTTTCTAGGTAGACTAACAACGTATCTTAACAACATAAAGAGGGTTTTTTTTCACTACCGTTCTGCATTAGGAATTTCTGTCAGGCTTATGCATTAAATACAGAATTTTATAATTTTTTGAGGGATAAGATATAAGCTAAAAGATGCTCAGCTCACAAGACAGCATTTCCTTTCCTCTTTCAAGAATATTTTGAGAAAAAGACTACAGTTGTCCACTAGATGGCATAATCTTGCTGTAGGAAAAGAAGTGTTCAGGTTTGTGGCATGTCTGATTGTCTTAATTTTTCAATTAAAATAATTAGCAGTGTATGGTGTGTGCCATTATAAATAAAAGAATTTGAATATTATGCACATAACAATTTCCTTTGGAAGTCCTGATGTAATTTAAGAGTAGATTCAAATCAAAATGTAGTTTGGTGGAGTAAATGAATGACATAATAGTGAAAGTATTTCAAGTGTGTAAACACTAAAAACAGAAATGAAATATTTTGTGTAAATAATTAAGAGCAATTGAGCAGTGTCAAAGAAAAGTAAATACAGCCTGGAAATGGTAGAAGTATCCTAAGGGGTAGAGCTGCTAAAATGTGAGATGATCTCACAAGGGAATCTTTGTACGTCTTGTTACTTGACACTCAAAGCTAGGCTGGACAAACCTCAGAAAATACTATTACTGTAGCAAAGTTTCTTAATCCAGTCCTGCTGCTGCCTAAATAGGACTTTTTTTTTTCTCATGCTATTTCCCCAAACTTTGTCTGCTGCTTTATATGGTAAGATACAAGTGCTAGTTAAGATGAGAAAATAAACTAAATTCCATCTAAAGGCATATAAATACATTAAAGATGTTCTTTATTTCTTCAGACAATTTCTCTAGTGTATTTGGTTGCTTTTCAAATAAATAAATTTTGCAGTTCTACCTGTCAGTGGAAGTGGTATAATTATCTAATCAGTGTGATATACATTTCTCTCAGGAAAGGACTTAGTTTAGAAAGTGAGCAATATATCTTCACATTGTATAAATGTTTTGCTTAGAGAAGTCTTTGCCAAAGACTTCTGTGGAGAAGAGGAAATCAGCTAGGCAGAAAGCAGTTCTAACTTGGCATGGTTTTTCTTAATGTGTGAATATTGAAGGAGGAGAAAGGACAGCCTGCAGAAGATCTTTCTGTAAATGAGATTGAAGTCACAGTAGTTTTGTGTTCATGACAAGTAGGTAATTTATGCAAAGTATTTTAGTGAAAAAGGAAATGTCTCCATTCTCTTCCAGCTGTAGCATCATTTCCGTATGAAGAAGAGTCAAGGCCTCGGGCTCCTTCTTCGAAAGCCGCTATTCCTCCCCCAGTGTATGATGAGCCAGAAAGACCTCGTTCACCCACAGGACCCAGTAACTCCTTCCTTGCTAACATGGGGTAAATATGTTTGACATTCTAACATGGCTTTTTTTTTTTTTTTTTTGTTAAATACTAGAAGATGGTGGAAGCCAAAACTTAAACTAATTTGTTTCTGAGAAATAAGTGGATGTGGTCCTAGCTNTTTTTTTTTTTTTTTTTTTTACACTATTAGAAGATGGTGAAAGCCAAAACTTAAAATAATTTGTTTCCGAGAAATAAGTGGATGTGGTCCTAGCAGGGAGGATGCCAGAACAGGATTTCTTTGAATGATAGAACAGCATTTGAGGTGGCTGCATTTAGGGCTGTGCCTTTAAGCAAGTTCTGAAGTCTCATTGAAGTAGAAAAGTGTTTGTGGGTTGTGCAAGCCAAGCTAATGTAATCTACAGGAAAACACAGATGGCGTGTTAGTATCTCCATATTTCCTTTCCAGCTTCACCCAAAATTTGCTGTGTACCAGTGGGCAAATTGTTTCAGCTCTGGTTTTGTTTGTTTCCTCAAAAATGTGCAGCATATTTGAAAGTGGCAACAGCTGTGGCTGCAAATCTTTCAGTTTACATTCCTGCCTTGGATTAGAACTGTGAAAAGCTTGCTAAACTACTGCAGTGACAAAGTGAAGTTGAATTTATAATTACAAACAGCTTAAAGACAGCTCTGAGAGGTGCAGTGTTTATCTCTGACCATCTTACACAGTACTTGATGTGACTAAAGTCTAAGTGCAACCTCAGTGTAATCAAAACTATGTCCAGAAGGAACTGGGTCATAGAGGTACAGTTTAAAATGTTTTTACAATGCATTTTTCATTCTTGCTTTTGTGCAAGTTTTTGATGTAAACACATCTTTTAACATTGTCCAAAGAAAGGACAGCCAACATGGGAACTGAGTTTGTGTTGTTACCGCCTCAAGTTAACAATACCCTAGGATCTCTATTTTATTGAAAAAATACTAAAAAATACTACCTAACCTGCCTTCTTTTCAGCACAAATTGGCAGCTGTTTATTGTGTGAGTTAGTGTCTTAACCTTTGAGCATGGTGTAGCTGGAACTTTGGGCTCTTTCAATGTGTGTTTTTATATTGTGTACCAGGAAACACAGTCATGTAGTCACCAGTACAATATTTTCTGTGTAATGCTTGTTAGTGAAACAGGTGACTGAGTAGAGAACATTGGTTGTGGTGTAAATTGCTACTGTACCACAGTGTATTTTTGTGCCTTTACCTATCAACCCATGGTATCCAAAGAAATACCAGTTAGTACGTATAGGTATGCTCTGATTCTAGCAATTCTTTCAGTGCGTATTTCAAAATCAACTAGTGGGTTTCCTTTTGGCACTTGCTCTGTAAATAGATGAGAATTTTTTTCTGCCTCAAAGTTCTTGAAAATTCAGAGATGAAACATTTAAATGGATATTAAATGGATATTAAGAATATCCAAATTTGTTATAGGAAGGGGTAGCAAAGCTGTGTATTCTGGAGCTTAAGGCAATGTTGAAATAGTAGATGGTAGAATGTGATCTAATAAGGAAATCCTACCTGTTTTAATATCTTTATATTTTTCTCTCAAGCTTTTTGATACCAGCTGCTGACAAACTGGACTAGTTAAACCTTGGTCTAATCTATTCTGCAACTTTGTGCAGAATGTCTGATACTGACTTGCACTGCTAATGGGAGTCAGCTGGTATTTGGCAAGGTGTGAACAATTTTATTGAGTTAGTCAAGTCTTCTGTCAAGTTTTCCATATGTAATTCAGGGATAATATTTTCCATCTTCTCAAGGTTGTGTGAAATTTTTAGACTATAAACTCATGTAGAAGCTCTTATATTTTCACTATGTTATGGACTTTTTAGTAGGTAGAATATGTGAATATCTGATAAGTCAGAAAAAGCAACGTTTTAATTATATTTTATTAATGTTTTTTGTAAGAAGTTCTTACTAACTGATCCTTTTTCTCTTTGCAGAGGGACGGTAGCTCATAAAATCATGCAGAAGTATGGTTTCAGAGAGGGCCAGGGGCTGGGGAAACACGAACAGGGGCTGAGCACAGCCCTCTCAGTAGAGAAAACAAGCAAGAGAGGTGGCAAGATCATTATTGGGGAGGTTACAGAAAAAGGTAATGTACCCTTCCTGGGAAGAGGGAAGCTTCTGTGGAAAATGGTTGGGAGAAATATATGTCAGTGGGAGCTTCTGGATCTGGGGCAGGGAGGGGAGGCAGCTTCTGTCCTTGCACAGAATGTTAGTAAAAATGGCATATTCTCTTAATTATTTTAGTTCATCCTCGTACCCTTTAGGTTGTCTGCCTTTAGTGTCCTGTCTCTAACTTCTCTTCAAGGTGTAATACAAGGTGCACCACTCCTGTGGCTTTCTTTTTGGCCACAGATTTGGCTTAGATACTGATTGCCCAGAGGGTTGTCTGGCCTAGAGACAACATCTAGGCTTACTAGGACTGCACCTCTGCCTCAGCACACGCGTTAGGAGTAAGAAGATCCAGTTTGGGGTTTTGGTGGATCTAGTAACATTTTAAAATTGATTTCCCTCAAAGAAATAGTCAGTCATCTATGTTTTGGCTTAATTTATGTGCCATAGGAATGGTTTGTCTGGATATTGTTCAAGGTAGTTAAAAGTCCTGAAAGGCTATTTCTTATGAAACTACAATTAGTGATTTTATTATATTGAACGAAAATAATAAGATTCTCATAAAGGCCCCCACAGTAAACTTTAAATGAGCTTTGATGTTAAATTTTTCCATACTCACTATGACTATGCTTATAGCAGATGCAGCCAAGAAAACGGATTCTAACCCATTAACTGAGATACTGAAATGCCCTACTAAAGTGGTCCTTTTAAGGGTAAGTTGAAAGTAAAGGGACACTTTTCTGCTTGAAATGCTTAAACCTGTTACAGTACCTCTATATTCAGAGTTCTGGCCTAAACCCTATATCATTTCTAGCTCTTTTCAAAATGCCTGAAAAGCACTGTGCTTTATATATTGTGGAGAAAAATAGGAGAAGAGTTAAGTTATGACTGTAGAGCAGTACTGTTTTAGAATATACAGTGACCATGTCAAAGTGTTCTAGTTCTAAGGAATTGTCCAGCACTGTGGTGTTTGATGAAATGGCTTTTGTTTTAAACAGAATCACAGAAGGGTTGAGGTTGAAAGGGACCTCAGGGGATCTAGTCCAGTCCCCCTGCTCAAGCAGAGTCACCTAGAGCACATTGCACAGGATAGTGTCCAGGCGGACGGGTGTTGAATATCTCCAGAGAAGGAGACTCCACAAGCTCTCTGGGCAACTTATTGCAGTGCTCTGTCACCCTCACAGTCAGTAAATTTTTCCTCAAATTCAGGCAGGACCTCCTGTCTTTCAGTTTGCACTTGCTATCTTTTGTCCTGTCACCGGGCACCATTAAAAACAGTCTGGCCCCATCCTCTTGACACTCTCCCTGAAGCTATTTGCACACACTGATAAGATCCCCTCTCAGTCTTCTCTAGGCTAAACAGGTCCAACTCTCAGCTTTTCCTTGTAGGGGAAATGCTTCAGATCCTTAAGGATCTTCATGGCCCTACACTTGACTCTCTCCAGTAGTTCCTCGTCTCTCATGTACTGGGGAGCTCAGAATTGGGCACAAAAGTCGAAATATTCACAGTCACAACTGCATGCATTCATGATTTGTGTGCATAATCATCTACCTGGGTCACATCCAGTGAGCTGGCTTTTTTTTTTAACTTTCAGAATATGGTAGGTGCTGGAGAGGTAGATGAAGATCTAGAAGTTGAAACTAAGGAAGAATGCGAAAAATATGGCAAGGTTGGGAAATGTGTCATCTTTGAGGTAAGAAATAATCTGACTCGTGGTGACGACTCTGAAAGCAAATTGGACACTTGTGTCTCAGGACTGACTTCTTACCCCCTTTAAGAAGGGGTGTAGATTAAGAAGTTTTCTCAGAGTCCTTTGCAGCCTTGTGATTCTGTATTTTCCATATCTCTAACAGTACAAACTCCTGAGGTCAGAAACTGGGCAAAATCTGTGGGTATTTTGCTTTTGGAGCCTTCTTCATTCCTCCTGCGTGAGTTAGTCCTTTACAGAGAATTGTTCATGGAGTTGCCCTTTAGAAGCTTCTCACTCTAACTTACTTGAAAGGTTCCATTGGAGAAACAGGACCCTTTTAGCAACTGGACAGCTATGCCTAAATTTTCTTTTGTGTTCACTACCTTGCAGAACAACAGTTTAAAACAGTCTCTTGGTAATGTTCTAATCAGTTCTGGTTTTCTTCAGATTCCTGGTGCACCTGATGACGAAGCTGTAAGGATATTTTTAGAGTTTGAACGGGTTGAATCTGCAATCAAAGGTAGGATGCAACACTGTTTAATGTTAATTTCAAAATTTAACTTGTTTAGAGATTTAACAGCCTCACTGTTTAGACTGTTAGCTAAAGAATTTCTTATTTTACTGAATTGTCGCTTGCTGACTCATTTTTCGCTTTAATTCCAGCTGTGGTGGATCTAAATGGAAGGTACTTCGGTGGCCGAGTGGTGAAGGCTTGTTTCTACAACCTGGACAAGTTCAGAGTACTGGATCTGGCAGAGCAAGTTTGATTTTAAAAATCTAGCTCGAGGTGTCACTGTTCTGGCAATCATGTTTTCAGCAGTAGGCTGGGAATAAGGAAGAGAAAAGGAGCTTTCCTAGCAAACTGGAAACAAGCCTCATTGAATGGATTTTTCGCATTCGTTGTGACTTACACTTTTTGTAATATAAAGCCCTTTGAAAGTAAAATTCACGTCTGTGTGGTTTTGAATTGCACAATTCTGCTTATTCTGCTCTGGGAATTTTTTGTTTTGAGCTTTCAAAGGACTTTGTTCTTTTGAACCCCACTGCTGAGGAGATGCTTTGTCTGTATTCCTGCTTTCCTTGTTCTGGTGCTTCATCATGGGGTCCGCTGTGCTGCATCCACAGTAATTGGGAAGCTTTGGAAAAGGACAGTGTTATCATGCTTCCTTCCTCATGGTGTCTCCCAGAATTCCAGCCTTGCTCGTAAATCCTCAGTCTCTGAACTCCAGAGTGATTTGGGGTCACTGGATGATTGGCAGCTAATTTGTTCTCCAATTTGACTCCAGGACAATACTTCCCATACCAGAACGGAGAGTAAAGTAACAAGGAATGCATTTGTGTTTCTTCCCAAATCCAAAGAAAATGCCTAACTATACATAAGTTTAACCCAGGGAAATGGAGGGAGGAAATTTCAAATATGTAGCCATTTAAATCCAAATGAGTGGGCTGTCAGGGGAAGCTTTCTGCTCGCAGTCTTGCTAGAGTCTTTGCTAGAAATACTGAGGATTAACTGAATACAGGTCAGTATTGAAGTACTGTAGGAACCAATGGAAACTCATTCTTGCATCTGGCCAACTACATGGTTCTCACTTTCTCTAACATCACACTTAGGTAATTAACTTTTAAAATTCATTCAAACCTGGCCTGTGCTTTCTTTATTTCTGTATTTGCAGTCAAATAACACTGAGGGGCATATTTAAGAAGGCTGGATGAAATTTTCAAAAGGGGCAATGAAAGAAAATTCTCATGAAAAACTGAAGAATTGACAAAATTGCTAAATGCTACAACTTTTTATTTTCCTCTTTAGTGTAAAATAAGAAATAGCAGTGTTCCTGGTTTTATCTTTGCTTTTCGTTTGGAAACAGTATGTGACAAAGGGTTGGCAAGAGGTGACAATGGTGACACTTGTCTGTTCTCCATTATACCCAGAATTGCCACTGAAATTGTACAAATATTAAAAGGGAAGAGAGCTTTGAGGGCGTTTTAGCTGGTTGGAAGTTGATGCTGGATGCCTTTTTCCTGTTGTACACTTGTAGTTGGGGGGATAGGGGGTATAGACCTGTAGTTGATCAATGCTGTGAGTATCTCCAGTTATTGCCCTTTTTTTTAAGTTTTGGCTGCAGATCTCTATGACAAATTCTTGCTCTTGTGTTTTTGCTTCTCTTGTCTACTTGTGTTCCAACAACCTCTGTACAAACATTTGCTTGTAAAACAGAAAACCATTTTTTAAAAAAGTTGTATTTTACCTGTTGTGTGTCTGCTTTTCTGTTATACAAGACCTTCCCTTGTAGTCGGTCACTTCTCTGCTGTGTGCTAATGATGGCAGTGGTTGAAATCTGCCACCTGACCCAGCCTGATACTAAAACCACAAAGTTTGGGACAATAACAGAATCCAGAATATTAACGTTGTGTGACCTTGAGGAACACTTTAAGGCCTTTGTTACAGCAAAACAAATCTACCCTAATACAAATCAGCATTTGTATTTGTAGAAGTCAAATAATTCAAGTGAAATGCTGTGGAAATGCACTGGTAACTGGCTTAGTCTGATCTTAATTTAGTGTGAAAATAAGACTTGGCTTTAGGCAAGATAATTTATTTATGACTTTTGTTTCAACAAATACTACTGTTCTGCATTACAGCTGTTCGCAGCTGTAAGCTTTTCCTGAGGGATGCAGACTGTTTTTTGTATCTTCAAACTATCCCTTCTGCCTTTTCTCCCTGGAATAGCAGCCTTGAGCTTCCAATTTGATGAATCAGAGGCTGGAGTTTGTCATTTGTTCACTGCAGGAATTGGGTCAGCTTAGGCCTGTGTATTTACAAAGCAAAACGCTTATCTTGCCCCACTGACATAGGAATAACCTGCTCTGTTCTGTTTCCTTGCATGCTGTTACCTTTCTGCTTTCTTCAGGCTTTTGCTTATGTCCATTCCATTTAAATTTCTCTTGATCTATTACTTTATCCAGGAGGTTTCCACTTGCTGAAAACTGTTTTATTGGCAACTTTTTTCCCATTTGGCTCTAAAAATCCTCATTACGGTTGACTATTTGTGGGCAAAACTTGCCCTGGAAATGTCAAGCAGATGACATGTTTAGTTATTTTGTGCAGAAGGACTGATTCTACAACCAAACTGTTACATTTATTTGTACCATGCAGTTAATAAAATGGTTTATCTCCTTCTAAAGCCTTAGCAGGCATAAACTGCCTCAGCTTCCTCTCCTAAAAGCAGATGGTTTTGGTGTTTGCCCACTATGCTGGGACCTAGTTTATAAGCAGTTGTCCTCTAGGTGCTGCCAGAGTCAGCATTATACAGGTGAAGAAACCTGAAGAAGGACCAGAGATACTGGTGTAAGGTCTTTAGCCAAGGCTTATCTTTAACAAATAATGTAGATCTTATCAAGCATGGTTTTTTTTTTTGGTTGGTTGGTTATTTTTGCAAATGCCCATTCTTCCATTTAGCTGTTTACCTTTTGGCAGGGACTTTCTCAGGTAAGGCTGGATCTTGCATTCATGTCCAATTTTTACAAAATTGACTCCAAATACACTACTAGATTTCCTGCTTTCACTGGAAACTTATTACAGACCTTTTTTTTCCTATTTCTTGTAACTTAACCCCTCCATTACTTTCATTTAAACATGTTTTATTTCTTTCCTTAGTTCATCAGCAGCTTCTCGGAGGGCTCTGACATACTTATTTATAGCTGCTGAGTTCACTTACGCTTGTGTTTTTGCACAGACAGCTGCAGTTACGCACACAGTTCTTCGTAAGGTCTGTTGTAAACAGACAACTCCAAAGCAGTGCTCTGAAGCAATATTTTGTTTGTTTCTCCTTTTGGGCAATGCCCAAAAAGCTCACGATTACAGAAAATGAAGGGGATGATGACCTGTCAAAGTGCATATATTTGCTTTACATATCTTCAGTATTGGTTATACCACTTCAGATGAAGCACTTGGTATTTCTCAGGCTTGGTTTTCGAATGCTAAACTTTAATTCCGTCTTTTTAAATACCCTTGTAAATATGCTGATGCTCTAACATGCTGAATAGGTGACTCTCCTCTTAGGCTAAATATGAGCTGTTTATTACTGCCAGCGATCTAGATTAGATGTCTGCTTAAGGGAGATTTGGCGGTGCCTTGAAGCTAACAGAGAGCTGAGAGAGACGTGTAGGACATGTCAGCTGCAGGGGTGTCCTCGGTGCGTTGGCAACCCTGAAATTTGTAAGAACAGGGATGTGTCCTTTTCCTGATTGATAACGCTCTGGTTGCTTTTCTTTTTAAGCAGGGAACTATTGACTTGACGTTTTCATGGCTGTTCTAACCCAAGGTCTCATTCCTGAGAAGCTGCAGCTATTTCAGAACTTCATGGACGCAGGTTATGATGTCTTCATTTTTCCCTTTCGTGCACTGTTTTGCACTTCCCTGTATTGAATTTCAGCTGCCACTTTTACTGCTTGCCCACTTGCTGCCAGACTCGAGAAATCTGGTGAGCCAGAGTTCACGGGAAACACGCAGTATTTTTAGCATTATTATTGTCAAAATCGAAGCTTGCTGTGCTGATGTATGAAAGATGAGACTTGTTGCCTCAAAAACTTTCCTATCTAAAAAGTCACAAGAAGTGACTTGCCCAAACTCATGCAGAACATTGATGGCGACATTGGGGTTATACTCTATTGTCCCTTGCTTGCAACTATGCAACAAAAACCTAAATTCCTCCTGGAGGAGCTGCTTTTTATCGTAATGACAAACGATGAGCACTCTCCGGCCTGAACTTTAAACTGAATTCAGCCAAGAAGAGAGGAGACGTCATTGGCGTGCGGCAGTCTCTGGAAGTGTTTACCTTATGAGTTATATCTGAAATTCGAGCTCGTTGTAGGTCTGTCCAAGTGTTTGTGTTATATTACCCTTCTGTGCAGAAGGAAATACACCACGTAAACAAAATTTCCATGAAGACAGATGAAAATAAGGGAGACTTCAACAGCAATCTTAAAGGTGCTTGTTTTCTCTCCAAGCAGGAGTCGAATGAGGGAGAGTTTTCACTCTTTGCAGCAGTTAGTGCAAGAATAGTCCCCTAACAAGACTTACATTCATCCTGTTTTAAACGAGGGCACTTAATCATTTTGAAAGCCCACTAAAACCAACTTGGACTTTCTGACGAGCTATTTCCTTAATTACACGGAGTTGATCAAAATAGCAAGGTTTATACTTCCAAAGCAGGTTTCCCCCGAGACAGAGCCGTGGTATGTGAATAGTTGTTGATTTTTTTACAGAGCAGGAAACTGAGATAAGCCGTGCACCAGCTGAGTCGTGGCAGCTGCCACGGGAATGCAGACCGCAGGAACGGGAGGCAGGAATTCCGATTCTGGTTCTTCGGCTTCATCCTGCAAGTAATTTTGCCTGTAGGTTATGCCAATCTGTGTGAACGGTGAGTTGCAGCTTTCCAATCAAACTGGAAACTATTAATGATTTCCTATTTTTTTAAGTGGATGGAAAAAATACCATTTTTGCTGCCTCCTTCTGCCAGATGCAGTAATAAGATGCTGAGTTTTATGAGTATCACACTTAAAATAGTCTCCTGTTTTTTTCCACTTCTGAAAGTACCAACAGAGGCACAGAGAGCCTGAGCTCTCTGTGAAGAGCGATGTACCATCTGTATCCCAGACCTTTATACATTCCTTTTGGATATGGAAAATCATAGTTTTAATATTACTCATCTGTCACGCCAGACCGTTTATTACTTTTAATTTCCAGAAGCTCAGAAATAAATGAAAACCCTCATAAAATTGGAAAACAGCAAAAATATGTGTAAACCCAAGGGCTGCTTAGAGATGTATGTAACATTGATACTATGTTAATGGAAAAAGCTTCTTTTTTCCTACCCTTTTTCCTACCAGGTACAAGGCTGTACAAGGGTACAATCTCCCTTCTTTCCCTTATAGACCTGAAAACTATTTACAGTTGCGCTGGGCTGCTGCTTGCAGGCACCTACTGTACTAATAACTGCAGGACAGTGTGTTAACCAACTGGCCTTTGGGTGATGAGACACTTGCCCTTAGAAGAGGAATGGAGATTGACAGCATCAGCACTGCTCCCTGCCTGAATTTGGCGTCATTAAGCAATGAGAACACACAGCCTAAAAGCAGCTGGTAGATTTACAGCTTTCTTTGAGAACTCCTGTGTGTGTGTGTTTTTTTTTTTTTTTTTTTTTTTTTTTTTTTGTGTGGTTTTTTT
>VWPW01024759.1:21237-35165 GCA_013389825.1 Crypturellus undulatus | reverse complement strand
TTTTTTTTTTTTTTTTTTTTTTTTTTTTGGTGCTGTTTGTTTCTCAAGCTTATTTTTGCATTTCTGCATGCAGGGGATCCTGTTTTGGGGACGAAGAGGCGTCACAACAGACAGTTACAAGTCACTTCTAGACTCACCCACTGCTCAAAATCCTCTGCTGCTTGGTAGCTGTTAACATCTTTATTTGGGTTTCTGCACTGTGTTAGAGAAAAGAATGGAGCTTCTGCTAAATTCCATGTCTGTCAACCAGGCAATTTGGTTTCCTCCCGTGCCAGGCTCTGAACAAGTAGGTTTTTCATAGATAGGTTTGGCTTTTTTTATTATTTGTTTTGGGGTGGTTTGGGTGTGCCCTATAGACAATACTTCACATTTAATGAGTTCTTCCCTCATTTTCTGTCACGATAAAGATTCTGCTCCGGTTATACAGCAATTGAGGTGCCCCTGCAGGGCCTTTATCACCTAATCAGTTGGTTTATGTGAAACATTTTCTCGCTTTCTCAGGGCCTGCCCTCTGTGACTCATGGGCTGCCACCTCCCTTTAAAGGTTGTGTGGACTTCCAGAAATGCCGGAGGCTTTGAGGTTAGTGCCAGGCTGAAACCATCCACAGTGAGACACGGATGGGCAGCAGGTCCTGGCTGCTCGACCTCACAAAACAACAGGTCTTACTGCTCCTGGGCATATTTCACCTGTTTTATCTTGCTGGAAACTCCATCTGTGGTATTCTGGTCTCTCCTATAACTTAACTTGTGTTGCTCACACAAATACTTTCTTAGAAAACCAAATGATGGTTCTAGCCCAACATACAGGCTTGCAGAGAACTCATTAAAGAGAAGCAATGTGATTCCCATCTCTTCCTCCTTAGAGCATCTCCTTCCAAAGTGCAGAATAAAGGATGCTGCTCTCCAGGACTTTGACACTTGCTTCCCTCAAATCCTGTGCACCATATCCACATGTTTCAGGAGCTCATCTTTACATATGAATACTTTATTTTGTGCTTATATATATTGTGGTAGTGCCAGGACCCAGACACGCAGTTTAGTGGATAAATACTTCTGTTTTTTCCAGATTTTGGCCTGCTACAGTATTCTGGAAAAGCAGCTGTTTAACCCTGGGAGAAAAGGATGCTGACTCTAGTCTCAGAGTAATGGGTGAGAGATACTTGTGGGTATTCTTAGGTGTTGATTGAATAGCTGGTCTTTGTGTGTGAGAGAGAGGAGATAAATCTCATGGAAAGTCTATCATCCGTGCCTACTGGGCGTTCTCAGAATGAGCTTGAAAATGAACCTTTTCCTCACAGGACTGCGGTGACATTTTATATATCATCAATGGGAGGTTCAGGGATGCAAAAATTGGCAATTACATTAGTTCCTTATAATGTCAGCCAGCTCCAGGGCCTGGTGGCCTTAAACTCTGGAGAGCATTAGACTCTCATGGTTATTTATTTTATGTCTCTGTCAGGAACAACAAATCATTAGCTGCTGCTTTTTTGTTTCCTTACCAGCAGAGGATCTGTGAATCCTGCCTTTTGAATGAGCACTTATGCTGGTCACATCCCCTCCTTCTTTCCCCAGGCCACTGTGTTAGATGCACTTTTGGGTGTTCAGAGTGATTTTTATGGGCTATTTGTTGCAAAATTCTTTTTCGAATTGCTCAAGTTGCAACTCAAAAGTTTGTGAATAGGAGGAGAAAAGGGAGTAATGTCTGCAGGGCTTTTGATTACTGAATAAAAGTAGTGGGCGAAGCTCAGAATTGTCCACTCCTCTGCCCCCCAGGGTATAAGAGATAACAACGTTCATGTCCGTACCACCCGTGCTTGATGGATTAGCCTAAAGCGAGCAGCAACTTACCATAAATATGATCCTAAACATGATTTTGTTACCGTCCTTTAGTGATCTTGCTAGGTGTCTGTGCCAGGTTTTACTGTATGCAAGAGCAAAAATACAGTTTTCCATGTCAGTAGAAAAACAAAAATTAAGAATGGGAGGAAAATGGACTTTGAGGTGGAAAAGCTGAAACACGAGCAAGATCAGGGCAGATGAAAGCCAAAGAAAACAAAGTGGTTAATTGCGGAAGGGACTTGCACATTTTTTGCAAGTTTTTCCTCTCATATCTGCTTTCTCCATTTTCTGCGCCCTGTTGAGGTCATGATTGTGGCTTTATAGCATTTCCTATATAATCCTTTTCAGAGCATCGGAAATAGGGAAATCCCAAAGCATGGGGTTTCATACTGTGTTTCTTTCTGTCAATGTAGCAGCAGGCAGCTGCATCTGCTGCCAACAGTCCTAGTACTGTTCCCTCTGCTGCTTGTCACCAAACTGCTTTAAGACCCTAAACTTCCACCCAGTGGTATCAGCAGCCAAGGTTGCTTTACTGGCTGATAAAACACCTCAGATCTAGCTGTTTTATAGCAAGAAAACTACTCCTTCTTGCTGCTCTTAGATCTTAGCCTGTGTATCCTGCTTCTCCTTTCTTGGGGTAGCACCACTTTGTTCCTTCTAAAACATTTTTTAAGCCTCTTACCACTTGGTAGCCCTTCAGTTTTTATTCCCATGGTCCCTAAAGTGTGATCTCCAACCTCCATTTGAGAGCTAATAGCAAGTCAGCAACCGGGAATCCATGAGGTCCTGCCAAGGCAAAGGTCCTCAGCTCATCGCAGATTTCTCCACCTTTCGCCGCAGGCAGAAATCTGGGTGCCTTTTTTGGACTTCACTACCTCAAACTTGTAAAACTTGCATAGCAACTGTGAGCCAAAACTCAAGTGATACTCTAGCAAAACATGCAAAACTGCTCCAGCGCATGCTTCTCCTGCAAGGAGTGGAAGAGAAATGGGTGGGTTTTGTGCCATTTGAGGTGCTTGAGGACAGTGCTGAGGTTGTGGAACTGCGATGAATGTGGGGTCATCACTGGGAGAGGAATATGGGCTGGGATGATTCCTGTGACTCTTTGTAGGAGGGAACGATATTCAGCCATCTGCAGAGATGGACCTTGCTGGGGAAATGATCTAAAACCAGGATTCAGGTGTTTGCTTGGAGCACAGATTTAAGGGGAAGGCTCAGGAATGTGTAGTCCTACCTCCCGGTACCACCACACTGGTTAAAGCCCTGCTCATCATCCCACCTAACGTGACACCGTGGCTTTTGTGGACACAGCTCCCAGAGCATCAACTCTTGGAAATCAGAAATTTGGAGATAACATGGTAACAAAAGTCCTGAAAATACAGCCAGCCACCACAGTACTATGACATTTTTTCCCCCTGATCTTCACTTGGCTTTCTCTTTCTATCATTTTAAAATGTTTTGCTTAGTTTTATTTCTATTCAGCAAGTTGCTTCTGAGCAAAGCCTCGTGGTCTGTGTTCTTGCTGCTGTGCTTTTACAGGCAAAGCTCAAGGAGCATAAAAGTCAGGAAGCTTTTTATATTAAAAAATCATGACTGACATCAATAAAATCAATATATATATATTTTTTTCAATCAGAGAAAAGGGGTTTACTCCATGGGAAGAATCCACCTCTCAGAATCACCAAGCCTGGATTCTGTAATATGAAATGGAATTGATTTCCAATACTTGTCATCCGTGATGCACGGGAGGAAGGAGGGAGATGTTTCACTGAATACAACACTTGGTGCCCCAGGTATTTATTGCATTGGAAAATGCATGGAAAGCCATGGAAATGAAGAGGAAGGTTCCCCAGAGGATGAGCTAGCTGCAGGGGAGGTACAAAACTGCATTTAGAAACCTGCTTGTGTAGGCAGCTGCAGAGATGGGGCAAAAGCCACTAAGGTACCGGACAGAGGGTGGTGCTGCTGCAATAAATACCGTCCTTGGAGCCCTCGTGGGAAAGGCTGCTGGGCTCCTTTCATAGCTCTTGGGCTTTTCTCTCCAAAAGAGCCGGTCACATTAAGTGACACAAGACCAAGACCCAGAGCACCTGGCCGGAAGCGTTTGACCTGCATCTCCCTAATCCCGTTTGGTCTCGATGCCTTTATAGAGCGCCTAATCTTTGCGATATGAAGATGCCGGCTCTAATACCAGAGGTTAGCAAAAGTAATCTGTCTAGGTCAGGTGGCAGTGCCTGTGAGGGCTGGCTGGAAGGTTTCCAGGAGCCAATCGCTTCCAATCCGTGCTTCATCCTAAGCTGTGATGACCCTGCTGTGCTGCCCGCTGTCCCAGCAAAAATGCTATTGCTAGCGAAAGGCTCCTTTGCTTTGTGCTAACTTTGCAAGGCTGAAGCGTGAGGCTTCTTATCAGCACGCTGGCGGAGCTCACAGTGTGTAGCAGGGCTGGGTACCAGGTGTTTCTGGTTGTTTTGTGGAGTTCAAGTCTGGGATGATTAGCAAAGGCCTTGAAAATGTGGGCATAGGCTGAAAACAGAGGCCTCTGGGCTCCAAACAACTCGCTGGTGGTCACTGGAGAAATGCAACCTTGAGAGCTGGGAGAGATCGGTTTTAAGCACAACAATAACAACTAGGCAATGGGATAAGGTGCCTTGACCTGGTCTGGTAAAACAGCACCCTCGGGCAGCAGGAAATCCGCAGAGCAGAGGCCAGAGGCTAAGAACCTGCCCTAGAGCCTCAAACGTCTTAAGGATAAAACAGAACTGGGTAAAATAGGAATGTGTAAGCATAACCCATCATGCAAACACATTTTATGATGCATGCAGCAACTATGAGCACACTCATCTCTCGGTTTGGTGTCACAAACACAAGCAGTTTAAAGTGGTATAAATATTTTAAATGAGCAGCTCATGTTATTATTTGTCTGTAGGGTACAGAGCTGGGAGCAAAGGCGATTCCCACGGCTGCTGTCTCGAGCTGAAGCGACTGCTTGGCTCGTGCCCAGGAAAAGCTCTATTGTCCTGGGCCAACGGGTTGTTGCCCCGTGTTATCTTACCAGGTGCCTGGCTGTAAGTGAGATCAGTTTAATAGTGATTTCCTGGCTGAGCAGTCACTGATATAAAACCATTCCCTGTTGTGTAGACGGGGAAGAGGTGAAGACTTCTGCGCTCATCCCTGCCCTTTGATAGAAAGCCTGGCTGAGCAAACTTACTGATCCAATGCAAGACGGGTTGGGTAAAAACTTTCCTGAAGTTATGGATGAAGCTCTTCTCCTTCCCTTGTGCAAGGCCATGGAGGTCCTAGCTTGGCATGAAATCCCTTTGATGGCATTTAGCACACGTCTGTTTTGTCCCGGATGTCCGTTTTGAAGAATGAATCTTTTCAATCTGTTCAATACCTGCTGTCATGGTGCTGGTGAAACCCGTGCTAGTTTTCAGTGTGCAAAGCTTTCCCCAGTGTCTGTTTTCAGAGTGGGTCCTAGGAAGCTCCCTTCCTTGTGCCTGTACATCCTTCCCAAACCGCAGCTCTTCCTCAGCCCTGGCTGCTAGCACAGGATCTCAGCCAAAACAAGGTTTTAAACCTACTGCAAAGATAAAAGGCCACTGCCTGCTCATTGGGTTAGTCTAACTAAACAACCCTCCTCTCTCTAAGTATTAATGGCCATTAAATCCTTTTGTTGATCCCTACAGGGACAACTTTCTGCAGGCCCCGGTGCTAGCGACCTTCCCTGCTCCATGTGCATTTTGTGGCATGGAAACAAACACTGCAAAGAGCTCCAGGAACCATCTAGACCATCCCTCAGCCCCGAGGCAGCTCAGGCTAAACTCTTCCCACCCTGTTTGTCTAACCTGTTCCTAAAAACCCTGGGAGATGTTGATCCACCAGCTGCCTTCTGCCTGGGCAGCATGGCTTGGTGTTCAACCAGGACTACCTTCCTTCCCTGAGCTGTATTTCATTTAGGTTAAACTTAAGTCTGTTGTAGGGACCAGCTGAATGCTTATAATTACTGTAATGTTTTTTTCTTCCAGATTCTCCCATAGACATGTCATTGAACAGGGGAGGAAGGATTAAAGAGCTGGCACCCAAGACTATGCGCTGTTTCTAGTCTCCTCTGTTTATTTTAACTGGCACCACTTAGATGCCCGAGGCACTTTCTGTGGGCAAATATTAGCATCTAATATGGGGAACTCGGCAACAACACGATCCAACTCCTACGCTATCCATGACTGGAGCTGGTAAGGCAGTTTCTCAAAGTTGCCAAAGGGCAAAAAAAGGGGCAGAGCATGGGCATCAGGGTGTCTCAAGAAGGATCTATTCAAGGTGAGACAGTGATGAGGAGTGGACACCTGGGGACCAGGGATGGTCCCTGTCCTTGCTGCCCTCAGATGCACCTGTGTGATGGATACACGTGTGCACTGGATGGGGTTTTTTGGGATGGGATGGGATAAGGGTGGTATCTGCTCAGCTGGGGCATGTTCCATCATCTCCTGCTGCCCAGGGTTACCCCGGTACTGGCTTTGGTACCTACAGCGTTGAGGTGGATGCCGAACGGATGCACTCAGCAAACACATCCCGAGCAGCATCCTGTCACTTTGACAGCAAAACATGTTCAAAATATTCTGAAACTCGGTCTAGTTTGGACCAGCCTATAAAAAGTCCCTTAGGGAATTAAAAAAAAAAAAAAAAAGATTTATTTTCTTCTGAGGCCCTTCTAGCTCAAAGCACAAAAGCAGAGAGCAACGGGAATAACCCCCATTTACCAAGCAGAAGATCTCATCGTTTTAGGATCATTTCTTAGGGACCACATCCAATAACGGACTTAGTTTAAGCCTCTCCCTGGAACAACCACTGGGTCCTGGGCAATGGGGGCGCAGGAGGAGTCATTGCTTCAGCCTGCACCACTGCGGTGAGTGGGAGGTTAGGGGAGGCATATTTGCCTCTGAGCATCCAAACGTGGATTTTAGTGTCTGCGATGCCCCTTCTTAGATCTAACCATCCTGTTACATGCCTTTTGCCAAGCCTTGGAAGCGCACGCTGGAAATACACATAAAGGGATGAATTGCAGATTAGCTTTTATCCTGAGCAATGCAACTGTAAAAATCCCTTTAGAGGTTTTTTTTACAGAGATTTGGAGACTAATCATTTTAAGGAACAACAGCCGTAGCACTGACTTAGAGCATTTTTGTGTGGGGTGAATAGATAGAGCTGCTGGTGTGAGATAGNTTTTAAGGAACAACAGCCGTAGCACTGAACAGTGACTTCGAGCATTCTTGTGTAGGGTGAATAGACAGAGCTGCTGGGTGTTCAAGGGAAGGAGGCCAAAAATGGGAGGAAAAAGAAGTTTTATCAGTCTAGCAATATTATATTTTCTGGACAGGGACTCGCTGCAGGTGCCAGTTGCCAGAAGGACCCCTAAGGGACCTTTGCTCTACATGGGCTGATTCAAAGTCAAGAATAGTTGTTAAGTCCCNGCAGGTGCCAGTTGCCAGAAGGACCCCTGGGACCCCTAAGGGACCTTTGTTCCACATGGTCTGATTCAAAATCAAGAGCAGCTGTTAAGTCCACAAATAGGAGGCTTTTAGAGACATCCCAGTGACCGGGGTGGAAGGCTACAACTTCCCTAGGAGCTGGGAAGCAACTTGTGGGAATGCTCCTCAGCTACTGACTTAAACTGGTTTCTCTGAGATAGGTGAAGCCAACTGAGCCTGACAGCTCTGGAGCAGAGGAAGAGCCGTCCTGGTGGGATGGGGCCTGCAGAAGATGCANGAAGCAACTTGTGGGAATGCTCCTCAGCCACTGACTTAAATTGGTTTCTCTGAGACAGGTGAAGCCAACTGAGCTTGACAGATGAAGAGCCGTCCTGGTGGGATGGAGCCTGCAGAAGATGCGCAAGGAGACCTTATACCCCATGGTCATTACTGTGGTCATGGTTTGCTGAAGGTCTCGGTGGCTCTAGAAGGTAGGGGCAGCTCTGCTGTCATGTGGCCAAGGGCAGGTTGAAGGGAGAGCTCCAATCCCGGTGTCATCCCTGGAATGGAAGGACCAGGTCCAGGTCTGAGGAGCTTCCACAGTTTCTCCAGAACCAGCTCCAAGCTGATGTCCCTCGGTACCTCCTGAAGGGCAGTAAAGGAACCAGAACAGAAGGAGATGCCCACGCAGCGCTTTCCTGACAGTACCAAAACAGCAAACCCGAGTCCCCAGTGCCACACTAAGGCCACCAACCGTGTCCCTCTTCCATCCTCCTGCCAGCCCGGCCGCCGCCGGGAGGCGAAGGGTTAAAACCTGCCGAAACCAACAGAACTTCCTCCTCTCGGCAGCGCCGGCCTCCGAATGACGCCGATTTCTGCCGAGCTTTGCCCAAATACGTCCGTTTCCTTCTAAAGAAGAAGGGAAGGAAGGAGGAGGGCAGAAAAAAAAAAAAGCAGCCCCGGGAGGGGAGTGCGGAACGAGGAGCCCCGGCGTCCGAGCGCAGCCCAGCCCCCACCCCATGCCGTTCCGCAAAGGTAGGAGCTTTGGAGGGGGAAAAGAGCCGTTTTGGGGTTGAATGAGGGGGAAAACAGAAGGTTTTGGTGCTGGCGGGGTGTCCATGGGGTTGCAGATGTTCGGCTGTGTCTGGAGGAGCTGGGGTTGTCGGCATCAGGGTTCTGCAGGGAGAGGACAAGGGCGTTCGGGAATGGGGACAGTCCCCTGGCTTCATGGTGCTCTCTGATCCGCAGTGTTACCCCCAAAACATCTCCCTTTCCCCCACATCCCCCGTGATACCCCCTGGGCGGATGGAGAAGTCGCCTCCATCCTCCCCAGCAGAGCAGGGGCCATGGTGTGACCTCCCCGGCTCCGCATCCCGGCGGGATATCGCAGTGCGGGTTGCGGTGGAGAGCGGAGCGGGATGCTTGCGGTGTTGATCGCGGTGGGAAGGAGGTGGGCACGTTGTCTTGGGATAAAAAAGGCGCACGACAGAACAAATCTTCTCCACGGTGTCGGATCGGAGCTGCTCTCCGAGTTGGTGATGGGCTGGATGGGTGGCCTCGTGCCTGGAGTTATTTTCACGGGTCCCAGGGTGTCAGGCAGGGAGACGCGTGGTGCTTTCCAAGCCTCAGCGAAGCGAGATGCTCTTCACACCCTCGCATCCTGACAGCACCGCGGGCTGCAGGGCTTGATTTAATTTTCGGCGATAAGTGGATTCATTCAGAGCAGCAGGACGGATGCTAAGAGGCAGGAGAGCTGGAGGAAAGCAGGAAGGGCCGTGCTTTTTACTAAACCCTCGGGACTGAGCATGGAGAGCAAGGGGAGAGCCTCACTGAGGGGGCATGGCCACATTGCCCCCTCAGCAGTGGTCCCAAATAGCAGAGACGATGGTCAGGTCAGGTCTCCATCGCTTGGAACAAGGTGATACGAGGATGTACCTCTGTGTAGACTGGGAGGACCTGGTTGGTCTGGCATAGGACCACGTTGCTGCTGGCATCAGCTCTAGGTACCCGGGACAGAGCCGATCTGTAGATCCTCCTGGCCACATCGCTGACAATCCAGCTCTGGAGCTGCTGGGACCTCCTCCAGAGGTCCATCCAAAATGCCAGAGCAGGAGGGAACCGCTTCCAGGAGCTTTCTGCATTGAGTGCAATCTCCAAGAAGGCCTTGGGAAGGTCCAACATGGCACGGTGGCCAACGTGGATGGGTGTTGCCCATCACCTGTGTGTGCTGAGCTCCCCCAAGCATCCCTTCTTCTTGCAGATGGGTCCTGTAAGACTGGCTTAGAGAAGGAACTAGAACAGACCTCAGATTGTTTAACCTTGTGTGTGTAACCTCGGCAAGGCCTGGAGGATGGAGAATTGCCCTCTCCTCCCACGGGGTCACCACCGAGTTAAGCAGCTCTGTGAAATGGAGCCCCTGGAGCAGCATTCCTAAGCACCATCCAGATGTGGGGTGCAAGGAGGACGTTCTTCCTGATGCTCTGGAAACCCCAGGTCACCCAAGGCACAAGGAGATCTGGGGACCTGTGTTTCTGGAGGACCTGAGCTGTCTCTGCAGAGCCCTGTGTGTGGAAACAGAGTATCCTGGGGGGTAAATGCAGACAACCTCCATTCTAGGGCTGCTGGCTCCTCACCATGCACTGCTTTGGCATCCCAGGTCTTCCCAATGAGTCCGCAATAAATCCTCAGTATTTTGGCTCTGTTCTGCATCTTTTCTCTCCAGGCATAGTAGCCTGCTGCGCTGCCCCAGGATCTAACCTTCACATCTGTGAAATTGTTGCTGTTTAGCCAACCTCAAGTACGGAAGACATTAAACAATTAAACATTTCTAGCAGGGATGCTGCAGGGCAGCCAAAACTACCAGGCTCTGGACAAAAATTAATTTCTTACAGCATCAGCTGGGAGAAAGTCCTGTTTTCTGAGTAATGTCATTACTCTGGCAAAGCCCCAGCCGTGGATGCAGCTTCGCTGATGGGAAACACTGTCAGCTTTGCACCTAAAACGCCCTTAGCCCAGCCTGAGATACATAATTTAATTACTGCAGCCAAGCGGCTGACAGGAGGAAGACGGGGAGATTATAGGTGATAAGCAGCCAAAATATTTATCGTTAGAGAACAGGATGTTTGTCATCTGTCAGAGGACGAATGAAAACCTAAACCAGCCCTTTTGTGGTCCTATGGGCTGGGAAGGACCTGGAGATAATGCTGAAAACCACAGAGCAAAGACTGCAGTGTGGTGCCCATGGCAATTGGCTCCCAAGGGTATGATGAGGCAATTAGCAAGTTAGAAAGGGCATGAATGATCAAGGTGCATCCCATGGGAAAAAAAAAGGCATGATAACACGGTCAAGTACCTGAGTATATATAAAGGGACAGGTTGGATTTGAACCCTTGGATGGGTGAAGTCTGCTGGGTGCTGTTTGGATCACTGGTCATCAGGGGAGCGTGTGGGAGCTGCATGATGCCACCTGCCTTGCGATGGGCAGGAAAGGGACCTCCAGGTGCTGAGAGGTGAGGGGGCAGATTTGGGAATGTCTGGTGATAGTTTTGCTGGTTGATGGTCTTCTCTGGGATGGCTGGGTAGCATCAAGGTCCCCAGGGTGCTGGTGACCCTGCAAGGACACAGGCTGCAGTTTGGAGAGGTGGTGGTGGCTGCATGTCACTGCAAAGGGGCTCTGGGGACATGGAAATCCACAGGGGTGTTGGGACAGCAGTGTCAATCCAGGCAAAGCCTGTGGCCATTGAACTTGGATGGGCAAAGTGTCTTTGAGGGCTAAATGGGAAGATAATATGGGAAGAGCTGGAGGTGTTTCTGGGAAGCCCTTTGGCTACGCAGAGCTGTCACTGTCCTGCAATGCAAGGACTCGGGTCTCTGGAGGAGACCACAGCTTGCAGCGGTGAAAGAGGGAAAAAGGATCTGGGAAAAAGCACCCGTTGTTGTCCTGGGCCTTCCTGGATGGCTCCATGCTGTTGCATGTGGTTGAAAACGGAGCTTTGGCTTTTCTCTTCCTGGCTGGTGGTGGCAAATGAANTAAATGGGAAGATAATATGGGAAGAGCTGGAGGTGTTTCTGGGAAGCCCTTTGGCTACGCAGAGCTGTCACTGTCCTGCAATGCAAGGACTTGGGTCTCTGGAGGAGACCACAGCTTGCAGCGGTGAAAGAGGAAAAAAGGATCTGGGAAAAAGCACCCGCTGTTCTGGGCCTTCCTGGATGGCTCCATGTGCTGGCTGGTGGTGGCAAATGAAGCGTTGCCTGGTGGTTGCTGCAGAAGGGAGGTAGATCCAACATCTCTCCCTGGGCTGGGGAGAGATCCGCTGTGCGCCCCTGCATCCATCCCTTGGGGTGAGGTTCCTCCAGCCTTCCTTAGTCCTTTGCAATGAGGTATCTAATGGAAAACAGGCACGTAGCTCCTCATGGGCAGTTTTCNAGGAAAAAAGGATCTGGGAAAAAGCACCCGCTGTTCTGGGCCTTCCTGGATGGCTCCATGTGCTGGCTGGTGGTGGCAAATGAAGCGTTGCCTGGTGGTTGCTGCAGAAGGGAGGTAGATCCAACATCTCTCCCTGGGCTGGGGAGCGATCCGCTGTGCGCCCCTGCATCCATCCCTTGGGGTGAGGTTCCTCCAGCCTTCCTTAGTCCTCTGCAATGAGGTGTCTAATGGAAGCACGTAGCTCCTCACAAGCAGTTTTCTTCAAGCTAGCTGTGCTCAGCTGAGATGTTAGCAGCTGCCTAAGCTTCCCCTGAGCAAATACTGTTGCAGAGGCAATTTCTGCCACCAACCTGCAGCCGCGTGCAGGGAGGAGCAGCCAAACAGACCTGCCCCTGCCACAGCTCCCTGTTAGACCTTCTCACCCGCCGTTCGCAGCAGCCGTGGTGCCTTTGGCCCCGTTCCTGCCTGCTGCAATCCAGGTGGCTTGGCTATTTGTCAGCAGGTGCTTTTTGCACCGGCGTGTGAAGGGGAAGGGCACGGCCGTGCCACGTCCTGCTGCTCTCGGTTCTGCTGCAAGTGCTTCCTGAAGTCCAGGATATCAGGAGATTATAACATTCCCTGCTGGAAACTACCTGCCTTTTCGGGGTGATTCAAGCTAAAGGAAGAGATTTGCCTTTTTGTGAATTTTTTTGATACTGAAAGTGATAAGTTTATCACTTTTGGCTGTTTTCTGGCTTGCCAAGGAAGCCTTGCAGCCTAACAGGGATAAGGACCAGGCTCAGTATCCATGTTATTTAGGAGGAGCCAAGCTGCCAGGGCTTGGTCCGTGTGAGCTTAGCATGAGCCTGGGCTTCACAGCAGGGCTCAGATCACAGTGCTAGTTTACTGCAGGTCACTTCTCAGCTTGGCTCCAAACCATCTCAGGTGCCTTCCCTACATCTTCTCACCATCGGTAGCCCATGTGGCCTAGGCGTCTGCCATGCGTAACCCTTTCTTAACACGTTCCAGACTATTGAGAAATGAATCTTGTCATGAACAAACTCCAGAGTCTTTCTGGTTCTCCAGCTTGGTCCTACTCCCTTGGCCTCATCCCTGTTGGCCCTACTTTGATTTGGTGCTTGGGCCCAACTCCAAACCTGCAGTTTCATCTCCATTACTCCTCTTGGAGAAGGAACGTGCTGGACTCATCATCACTTGGCCTACACAAAATGCAGACCCAGAAGCCATAGGTTCTTCTCCATGAGTAGGTGGGAATCCAGACAAGCAACTTGCTTCCGATGACTCCTCCATGACCAGGTAGAGCTGCAAGAAGAGGAACACCAACGCGCCGTCTCCGCAGCAGCCCAGCTCCGCAGGCGCTGGCACAAAATCAGATGACCACGGGATTTTCATGGAGTCGCGTGGGAGGATTTCCAAACCGGCAGCTGGCGACGTGTCACCGCTGTTCGCCGGGTGCGTGTGTCTACGCGCGCCGGCACACGCGCGCACGCCGCCCCCGCCGGCTCTCTATAGGCCTTGGCTTTCCCTATACCTTTCCTATACCTGCTTGGAATTGTCCTTGCTGCATATGAGGCTGTCAAGATAGCGTTTTCTTTGTAACATCCTCTTTTTTTTGGACAGAAAGCCACTCTGGTGCTTTCCCAACCATAATTCTCCCTTATTTTGTGCTCTCCCCATGAAGCCCAGCCTGGAAGGAGCTCTGCATTTACCCTCCTCTGGGCTGTCCCGAGTTTGAGCTCCTCCAAAAAGTGTGGGGCCCAGTGAGACATGTCCCTCCTCAGTGCTGAGTAACCAGCACCAGCTGGGCCAAAAATGTGACCTCCTGCATTTTAGGTAGTGCTAAAACATCCTGGAATGAGGCTTTCCTCTTTTTTTGTTGGTTTTTTTTTGTAGTCTATTTTTGTGTGTGTATGCATGGTGTTGGCATCATGTTGCTGGTTCATATTGGATTGCTGAGATGGATTTTGATNTTTTGGTGAGATGGTTTGTTTCCTGTTTTGTGTTCTTTCTTTTTTTTTTTTTTTTTTTTTTTTTTTGTAGTCTATTTTTTGTGTGTGTATGTATGTGTGTTGGCATCGTGTTGCTGGTTCATATTGGATTGCTGAGATGGATTTTGATCTGCCCTTGACTAGATAGTCCCTCTTTTTGCCTTCTCCTCTCCTTCTCCCTCTCCTCTCCTCTCCTCTCCTCTCCTCTCC
>VWPW01024759.1:10801-20866 GCA_013389825.1 Crypturellus undulatus | reverse complement strand
TCTCCTCCTTCTCCTCCTTCTCCTCCTTCTCCTCCTTCTCCTCCTTCTCCTCCTTCTCCTCCTTCTCCTCCTTCTCCTCCTTCTCCTCCTTCTCCTCCTTCTCCTCCTTCTCCTCCTTCTCCTCCTTCTCCTCCTTCTCCTCCTTCTCCCTCTCCTTTTCTCTTCCTCAGAGGATTAACTGTATTGTATGAGGCAGGGGATACTGAGGCACGGGGAGGTGGAGCACTTTGCCGGAGGAATTTCCTGGCTCCCAGGCCACTGTCCTAAGCAGGAGATCCAACTACTTCATTTTTATGGCTTTTCTTTTTATATCTGCCCTTACGTCTTTCACCGCGATGTGACGCGCGTGGCTGCTAGTGCAGAAGGGATCGGAGCTGCTGGGTCCGGTGGCCGGGCTCGGTGGCCTCAGGGCTGGTGCCAGCTCTCTCCTGGCCACCTTTCCCGGCCCGGGGCCAGCTCGGTGAGGGGTCGCTCCGGCTTGTTTTGAGGTCCTGTTGAAAGGACCAACTGGCTCATCGTGAGCCCGTGTTCCTGGAGCATCCCCAAGTGCATCCTGATGCCTGGAGACCTTAAAGTGGGGTCATGTGGACCTTCAGAATGAAGCCCTAGGGGTAGGACCAGGGTGCTGAGAACCCAGGTGGAAAGAGTTGGAAATTGGGATGCATTGGAATGCCAGCCTGTCTTGGGAATAGGCGATTCAAGGACAGGCTGGTGGCTTTGCTCTAAGAGCTGATAGGAGGAATATCCCACTGAAACAGAGACATCTGAGGTGGACGTGGCAGCGATGGGGTTAACCAGCTGTCGCGGAAAGGCGAAACCCTTGCAAACAGCTCCCCCGAGCCAAAAGCATAGCCCGTTCGGTCGCAAACATGTTTTCCTCGTGCAAGGGCCGATAGGAGATGCATGAAGCTGTTTATTTCTTTCGTGGTGTCCGCTCCAAGCCGGCGTGCGGCAGCAGAGACGGCAGCACGGGCCGTGCACGCCGGGCTCGCGTGCGCAGGGCTCCCTGTCGGCGCCGGGTCCCGCCGTGGCCACGTGCAGGGGACATGCACAGCTATGGCCCGTGGCGCTGCTTCCGCCCGGGAGGGTTTCCAGGAAAGCCGGGGAACGGCCCAGGCTGTAAACAAAGCAAGGGATAGCGCCTGGAGATGGTTTCTTTTGCAAAGCGTCCGGAGACCGTTTCTTTTGCAAAGCACCCCGGAAAATAAATAATATTGGGCGTCCTCCCTTTCGGTGCCGGGTCGGGACAACTCATTTCCCCCACGCATTTGCACTCGGGGTGCAGGGAATGTTTCTCACCAGCCCGGAGCGAGCTGGTGTTTTGCAGAGCGGGTGACACGGTGCAACGCGGTGCAACGCGGGCACGCACGGAAGGGAGGCTGCACAGCCCTGCCCCGGGCTGCAGGAGCGTCTTGCAGCTCCGCAGGGTAACGAGCACCCCCGTCCATGCTAATCCTCGCTCCTCATCTCTCCGCAGGGATGTGGGGGCGGATAACGTGCGCTGCTCATGCCCGGCGCATGGGCTCGGAGGCAACGAGCACGAGCCAGGCTCCAATTTCGTGCCCGAGGAAGCCTGGGCAGCCCCGTGTTTGGGGGCTGGCCCCGAGTGCTGAATTATTCCACTCCTAAAAATACGAGCGGGCGCTGCTGGGTCATCCCGTCCAAGGCGGGGGTAGAGGTGTCACCATCTGTGTTTATTAAAAGCAGCCTTGGGCTTCCAGCGTTTGACCCGGCCGAGCAGCCGGTTTCAATGCCAGCGGGTCACTCAGGGACAGAAATCTGAGTCTTTGACATACTTTTGCTCCCCACAGGGGATATTTCGGTGCTAAACTCTCTGCTTAGCAAGGAATTTCTGGCAGGGGGATGTGGTCAAAGCTGAGACTGAGCGGCTTGGGCAGCCCCAGGGCCCATGGGATGCTGCCTCGTGTCACCGCTGCCCTGGGGACCATCCAGAAACACAAACCTCTTTGCAAAATAAAAAATAAAATTAAATATATATATATATATATATTTCCAGTTAAACACATGGGTTCTGCCTGATTGGGGAATGCTGTGTCTGCCTTTCCTGGTGGTGCCACCACTGTCCCCACCGTGAAAGCCACCTGGCACATCGGCCACCATGGGGTTAACTCTCCGCGGTGGCCCCGGCTAACGGCTAGGACATGGCAAGGCGACGCGGGATGTGGCCAATGCCTGCTGGCACGCGGGTTAGTCACCCTGGTTTTAATTTTGATGACTGACCCCGCCTGAATGCAAAGCGCTTGGGTGAGGGCAGACGTCTGCCCCGTGTCCATCCTCTGCGTGGAATCAGAGGACAGATATCGGTGGAGATGGACACACGGACACCGTGGAGGTGGACGTGTGGGCTGAGCCCATCTCCCTTGGGACATCTTGGAGTGGGACTCAAAATTGCAGCCTCTTTGGGGCAAGAGGATTGTGCAGTGAATCCTCCATCTGTGGCGGTACCAGAAAGCAGCCAAAATGTCCCCTCTGCTCCCTCCTATGGGTTGGGGACAACCCATGTGGCCAACGTCTGCTGGCTCCCGTGTCACTGACTCACGGCTCCGGTTCCCAGTTCAGGTGGCAGCAGCCGCTCCGGGAGGAGCCCGGGTTACTCCCTGCTGCGATGATCCACGAGGTCTGCCCTCGTGATGCCGACCCAAACGCCACGTCCTGCCAACGCGCCGCTTTGCTGCTCCGTGATAAACCCCGGGGCAGAAATGTAAACATTTGGGATGATTATTTATTTTTTTTTTTTCCCAAGGAGCCACTAAGAGCTTGTCATTGCGGGTTCGAAAATGCAAATGCATTTGAGAAAATATGTTGGCAGCATGCTACCCGCTTTGTTGCAGCTTGTCCTGGCATTCCAGAGAAATTTCCCACTAATATTTCTTTCATGTCTGATTGGAACATGTTAGTAAAATAAAAGGAACAAAATTGTTGATATTTTTGCACAATTTTACCTTTTTTTTTTTCTCCATCCGCATCTCTGTTGCATGGAAAAGATTAAAGGAGATGCACAAATTAAAAACATCTAAGAATCAGATAAATGGAAATCTTTGCCCCATCTGCAGAAAACTTTTCAGAGAACCCTGATAAGGAAACCAGGTTATTTAATGTCTGCATTCCTGCAGCCTGTGTGATTTGGGTCTAGTGATTTGGCTCCAAAAATTGGTTAGAAGAGCTACGAGGAAAAACATAGGATCCAAAAGGCCAGCTTTGACTGTGGGGAGCTCCAGCAAGACAAACTGAAACTCAGCCTGACTCACGTCTCTAAAAAAGACCTGCTTGATGTATATCTGCACCGTGAAGGGCAGATACTCAGTTGGGCAGAGGAGAATTAGGAGTCTCTGCCATCTCACCATGGTAGTTCAATTTGCTGGTCCTGGGACATTTTTTGGTGGAGTTGTGGACCTTCCTATTCCACATTTCTGTTGATTATGGGCTTTCTCTTCTAGTTCCCTTGCATAAGACGTCTTAAAAGCAGACCCTGCAGCTCCAAAGTGAAGGAGAATCAGGACGTTGGGACATCACGTCTTGGTGCCTTACGGTTTCCACCAGCGGGATGGAGAGCCGAACGCCCTGCGAGGCCAC
Organism: Crypturellus undulatus; assembly: GCA_013389825.1. Taxonomy (NCBI): domain Eukaryota; kingdom Metazoa; phylum Chordata; class Aves; order Tinamiformes; family Tinamidae; genus Crypturellus; species Crypturellus undulatus. Next base: position 17,272 of record VWPW01024759.1, on the reverse strand, counting down.
CGAAGGGACCAGCTCAAGCCTAGAAGCGGCGTTGCGCCTGGGAGTGGTTCCTCCCGGCTGGGGTTGGGGAGGTGTGTGGGATAATGTTGGGCAATCCTCGTGTGCCCTTGCCCGTGTCGTCCCAGCCCTGGGAGGAAGCGGAGCCGAGCAGGTTGTTGATGCAGCAGACGTGCTGCGGAGCACGCAGAGGGATCGCCGGCGCGTCGCGTTGTGTCAGGGCACGGCAGCTTCCAAAACGCCGCCCCACATCCGAGATTTCCTCGTCTCGCTGCATCGGATCGTGCTCTCAGGAGCAAGGGATTTTGTTTCAGTTCACGGGGCACTGAGTTTTGTGTCACGCCCAGTTGGACGTAGTGTTAAGGTCTCCCTCCATGGCAGGCTAGGGATGTTTCCCGGTTGCTAGTCCACAGCCAACATCCATGAGAGAGGTGAATCCCGCTGGAAGGGCCTGTTTCATTCCATGGGTGGTAGAAGTGGCCAAAGGTGACCACCTTCATGTAGATACCTAAACAGAGGTGTTGGGACTGCTCAGGATCCTGGAGGCACCCGGATGGTGCACATGGCCCCAGGATACTGTAGGTTTTACCACCTCCTGATCTAAAGCACTTCTGTCAGGAGCCATACCGATACTAGAAGAGATTGAAATATCCCTTTTCCTAGGCTAGGATTAACCTGTGCTGCCTCTGAGCATCTCCTCTCTCAGGAGGCTTGGTCTCAAGCCAAAGCTGGACACCACCCTGTGTCAACATAGGNAGTGGCCAAAGGTGACCACCTTCATGTAGATACCTAAACAAAGGTGTTGGGACTGCTCAGGATCCTGGAGGCACCCGGATGGTGCACATGGCCCCAGGATACTGTAGGTTTTACCACCTCCTGATCTAAAGCACTTCTGTCAGGAGCCATACCGATACTAGAAGAGATTGAAATATCCCTTTTCCTAGGCTAGGATTAACCTGTGCTGCCTCTGAGCATCTCGTCTCTCAGTCATGGGAATACAAGCCAAGGCTGGACCCCATCCTGTGCCAACATAGGTGATCCTACTTGGGCTGGACTAGATGATCTTCTGGGGTCCTTTCCAACCCCAAGTCTTGCTCTTGCTCCTCTCCATCCTCAACCCCAGCTGCCCCCGGGCTCACTGAGACCTTTGCTTGGTGTTGTCATAGGTCCTTTCGTTGCTTCCAAGCATCCCCTGTATCTCCTGGGTAACTGGCCTAGTGACATCATCACAGGCTGGTATTTAGATGGTCACCACGGCAACGCCAAGGTTGTCACTTGTTGCATCACAGGGTGAATCAGGCCCAGCAGGAGAAGCTGAAGCTTTTGCCATTGTTTGGTTTAATACCCTGAAATGATAATGATCTGGATACTTAATGGAAATGCAGGTGTAAATGAGGCATTAGGAAACACCCCAGGAGCCAAGGCCAGGGTAATGACAGGCTCTGATTTCCGCTTCTGCTACATCAGCTACACCCGGCCGTGCAGGACGGGAGGCCTGGAGGGTNACAGGCTCTGATTTCCGCTTCTGCTACACCCGGCTGTGCAGGACGGGAGGCCTGGAGGGCTCCCAATGCACTGGGGAAAATAAAACAACCCTGAAAGATTGGGCATCACCATTAAAATGACCCAAACAACCTTGGACTGTGGTCAGAGGAGGGCTGGGGTGTTAATTCCTCAGTGCCAGATCTGGGACCTGCTGCAGCATGAGCTGCATTGGGATCAGGAGCACGTGCCTGCATCTTGGAAGCTCTGCATGGAGAAGGCAGGGTGGCTGCACACACCGGTTTGGTGCTAGTCAGGTAATATCTGATCTGGCTCTGCTGGGGCAGGATAACCCTATAAATATGTATTTTACATATTTTTTCAAACCAGCAGCTTTTTTTCTTTTTTTTTTTTTTTTTTTTTTGCCAGATTGTGTCTGGTGATTGTGGCATCGCAATTAGGGACTTAGAAAACCTAAAGTCAAATTTATCATCTTGGGGAATTATCACCTGGAATTGAATGAATTCAGTAGCAAGGAATTCAGTCATTGCAACCAGACCTTACTTCAAGCAGAAGCAGTATCAGATTCCCAAGCCTGGAGTATTCCCACTCTCTTCCACCTATTTGCCATCTACATTGCACATCTACATCACTTTTAAAAACCTCTCTTTTCTCCTCCAGCCCATGTTGCTGGGTATCTTCATGGCACGGTACTTTTTTGGGTGATTTGGTCTCGTAAGGCCAGGTGTTTTTTGGAACCATTGCGCACACATCCTTGCAGACCTGCCCAGGTTGAGAAACGTCCCCGTTCCAAGAGACATTCTGGGCTCAGAACGTTATTTCTGACTTTTCTTCTCAAGAATTACAGGAAAGTGCCAAAGCCTAGGGCTGAATTGCTCAAGACGTGCCTCATCGACCGGCCATGGGGAGCTCCTATCGGCATCCCGATGGTTTCTGTGGGACCAGGGCAGCCTGTCGGGTGAAGTTGGAAGAGCAGCAATGAACGGCTGCACCTCTGATTTTCTGGTTAGGCAAGACGGGCATCAGAGGTGCAACTCGAGTCACGTACAAAGAGTGCTGGACACCCATGGAAGTGCAGAGCAGAAGGCTTGCAGAGACGTGCATTACTTTTCATCTCCTACAGACTGGATAATCCTCCTCTCTGCTCTTTGGGGACGTCCAAACACAAGACCAAACTCTTCTTCTCCCTCCTCACCTTCTTGAAATCTATTGCAAAACCCATGGTCGCATCAGTGACACCAATATTTCCCCCACCAGCCTGCATTTGGAGCTCCCTGAAGGCTATTAGCCACAGTTTGATGATAGTGATGATACCATCTCCTTCGGAAGCCACAGGGAAACTTTCCTGTCTGTTTGCCTGGGCTTTTAACTAGGAACGCAGGTTTGGGAGGCTCCTTTGGGGCTCTCCTGCTGCTGGAAGCCCATCTTGCATCCCTGCTTTTGGCTTTTGCACCGTGTGGATTGGGTCTGCCCATGTACCAGTGAGGGCCCTCCAAGATTTGGCCACAGTCTGCAGCACCCACTGCTCTCCAGGGACTCCTGAGGGATCCGGGGGCATTTTTAGTTCTAATATGGAGAACTGCAGTTAAATCCAGCTCCCATCCTTCCTTCTCCCACCTAATCGCCATGGCCAGACACGCGGGCAGTGCATCAATCTCTCCCGCTTCTCCAGTCCCCCTCTAGCACCATCATTCACTTCATTATAACCAAAGGTCTTTAGCTAAGGCAGAAATCTGGCAGCTGAGGATATTCAGGAATATCAGCTCAGGATATTTCTGTTTGCTTTTTTTCTGGTTTTAGCAGCTTCTTCAAGCTCCTAAGTTGACTTGCTCCTACGCAGCTGGAGAATATGTTTTATCTGCCACATGTTGGGTGCTCCAGGGTAACCTTTTCCTTTTCCAAGGGTACCGAAGCTGATCCCCTTGTTGTGCATCCCTTGCCTCAGCACAGGTCTCTCCACCAACGCTATTCCCGTCCTTAGCGCCACTTTCCTCCCCATGGATCCCAAGGAGATTCCCAAAGCCTCTTGCGCTACATCGGGTGCAAACAAGGCTTAAATCCCATGTTCTTCTGAATAATAATAATAAAAAAGTGTTTGCTGTTAAGGAAAAGCGTCTGGCTTTTGGCAGCCGACAGGAAGATGTTTGCTGAGCGCATCAGGTCCGATTACCGCGCACGACGCTTGCAATCGCGGACGGCCCGTCCCCGGTGCCAGGAACCGAGCGGGGGGGATTTCCCCTGGCGTTTGCACCCCCGTCCCGGTTGCTCCGAGCACCCGATGTCCCCGTCCGTCTGTGCATCCCGTCTTGGAGGCGAGGATGAGCCGTCCGGCGCGGGGCGGGAGGGAAACCGGAGAGGGTAAGAGGAGAAGCCGCAGCCGCTCGGTGCCCGACGCGCACGGTTCGTGCACCCTGAAGACACCCGATGTGCTGCCAGCCAGAGCCGCTCTCCCATGTTTTATTTACCCTCCTATTGCACTTCCCGCTCCAGGACAGTTTCACATGCGCAAATACCCCGCGGATCGAGAACTGCAGCTGTTTTCCCAAGCCTGACCTGAAAACAGGCTGGCATCCTGCGGGCAAGCAGCTCTGCTGCCTCGCTGGCCTTTCCAAAGTCCTGGCTTCCCCTTGGGGACAATTTGCTCCGTTTCCCCAGGGCCCTGTTGATTCTTTTTGCCTTTTTATTTTTTATTTTTGGAAATGCAAATAGATGAACAGCCTTTCAAATATGCACATAAATACCCCTCCATCACCCCATGCAAATAGCTTGCTCTGTTGCAATAGTATACATACATATATATACATATACCATACATACANGATTTTTTTTGCCTTTTTTTTTTTTTTGGAAATGCAAAGAGACTTTCAAATATCCACATAAATTCCCCTCCATCACCCCATGCAAATACCTTGCTCTGTTGCAATAGTTAGTATACATACATATGTATGCATATATTATACATTTATATTTATATATAGTGTGTGTTGCAATGCAGTTATTGCAGGAGGGAGACTTTGGGTACCTGCTGGGTGGTTTTCGCAACCTCGTGCTTCTGAGGCCACATCATAAGGAAGGGATCCCTGGTTTTCCCTCCTGGATGGCAGGACATGGTGGTGTATGTGATTTGTGCTTTAGAGGGAAAAAAAGATATATATATATATAAATGTGATCCATGGTTCATTTGGAGTCCACACTCTCTGGAGCCTGTGTTGCTGTTCCCTGTGTTGATGCCATGGGAATTAAAGCCAGGGAGGCTGGATGCTTCCCACTGGTGTCAGAGTCCTTACAAAGAGGAGGAATGAAGCGGAGAACTGAACATTTGTGGATTTTGTGTATCAGAGAAGTCCCTGCCCTACAATCCCCATAATCTATGAGGCCGCTCATGCCCTGGACTATGATCCAGGTTTCTCCCACCCGGCACCAGCCTTGGGATGCTGTGGAGCATCCCTGTTATCCCAGCACGGGCACCGCTCCCTTTGGTACGGCACTTTCCAAACCCATCCAGCCTCATAGCACCTCCATAAATGCCAATTTGGCTTTTTTTTTGGCTTTATATATAGGGAACTGTTTTTCTTTCACAGAGCAGAATTTAACAAAAAAAATATATATGTAAATAAAATATATATAAAAAAATCGCTCCCAGCGCTGTCCTGCCCGCCAGACAGTCCTGCTGCCGCCGGGGAAGTGCCTAATAAATAGCAATGAGCTTCCTCGCCGCGACCTCCCGCGCGGCAGCCGGGGGCTCGCGCAAATCAGGCCACTTATTCCGGAGTCGAGCGCGGGGCCTGGCTTCACGCTCCAGTTCCCGGGCCGTTCAGGAGCCGCGGATTAGCTGGGTGGATCTAATGCGACGCGACGGTGAACTTAATTCGGTGAATTTAATTCGAGTTTCACTTTCGCGTTCAGAAAGGGGAGCGGGGGACCGCGGGGAGGAATCTTGTGGGCAGCTGCGGAGCTGCAGGTTTTCCGAGAAAATTTGCGGAGTTGGGGGTGGAAAGGGGATAAAACGCCCGCACGCGATGCCGTGTGGCCTGAATATCCCCTCCGCTCCTTGCGTTCCTAAAAGTGGGGACTGAATATCCAGGGAATCCACCGGGAGACGATCCAGGCCGATGATGCAGCCGCTGCCTTCCGAGGTGGCACCCGTGAAGCAGCGCCCGTGGGCACAACGCGACATCCCAAATCCATCCAACACAAGGAGGAGAGGCTTTCCCTCATTCCTAGCACACATCCTGCGCCGTCGTGCTCCATACGGAGCCGTATTTGCCGTCTGGCGGGTTGACCCCCCCTCTCCGCTCACCCACTTCCATCATCTGCGACACCTTCCCCAGCTCCCTCCTTCCTGCTGCTGGATATAAATTTCCCCGTGTAGGAAGGATCGTGTAATTTTTATTTTTTTCACTCCCTATAAGGATATTTTCACTCCCTATAAGGATATTTAGCACGTTCTCGCTGGCTCTGTTATAAAAATAGGAGCCTTTGCTCCAAGAGGTGGGAGAACCCCCTACGCGAGCGAGTTAAGGATCCGAGAGGCTCCTCAAGCATCGCTGCGTTTTTGCAACTGCATCTTTTCTCCTCAGCCTTAACGGGGGGCCAAGGGGCATGGCGGGGAGCGCGATTTTGGGGAGGAAAACGGTTTATTTCCCTGTGGCGGCGCGGGCATCCCCGGCCGTGGGGGAGGAGGGCGCCGGCCATGTGCGACGTGAGCGACGTGCCGGAGCGCTGCCCACCCGCCGCCGCCTCCTCCCGCCGCCTCCTCGCGCCGAGCCTTGAAGAAAAAGCGGGGGGGAAATTAAAAAAAGGGGAAAAAATCGCAACCGGGGGGTGGGAACGGCCTTGGCCCCTTCCTTCATCACATTTTTTTTACGCTATTTTTATTGCACGGGCACACAAAGGCGGCACCGCTGCAGTGCGGGCGGCGGGCGGCAGGCGGCAGCGCGGACCCGCCGCTCCCGCTCCCGCCCCGGGGGC
>VWPW01024759.1:0-10706 GCA_013389825.1 Crypturellus undulatus | reverse complement strand
CGCGGCCCGGCCCGGCTCGGCCCGGCCCAACCCGGCCCGGCCCTAGAAATAGGGCGGCCGCGGCGGGTGCCGGCGCATTGCGAGGCGGCGAGCGGCCAGCTCCGGGCCTCCTGCGCGCTGCAATCCCCATTTTCCCCTCTTTTCTTTTCATTACTATTATTTTATTTTTTTCCTCCGCATATTAGCGGCGCAGCTCGCCTCGCCTTCCGCCTCTTTCTTCTCGTCCTTCTTCTTTTTTTCACCCCCCGCCCCGGGACTTAGCGGCGACACTTTCGTGATTTATTTCCCCCTCCTGCCGGCTTTGTGCCCCGCGAGCCGCAAGGAAAGCGCCGGGCGAGGCGGCCCCCGCCGCGGCGACTGCAACAAAAAAAGCTCTTTTATTTTTTTTCTTTTTTTCTCTTCTTTTTATTTTATCTTTTTTCCCCCCTCCTCTCCTTTCTTTCCTCCTCCTCCACCCCTCCCGCCCGGTACCAAGGCAGCAAGGTGGCCTCGCAGCGCAAAAAGAGCTTTGTTTTAAAAATGCCCATGGAGTTGACGCAGAGCCGCATCCAGAAGATCTGGCTGCCCAATGACAACCGGCCGGCCCTGCCGCGGCGTTGTGAGTAGGGGATAAACCTGGGGGTCCCGCGGTGCTCTCGGGGGGCTGCTTCTTCCCTTCCATTATTATTAAGTATTCCCCTTGGGAAAATAATAGATTTGCATCAGCAGCTTTTTGTTCCCCGCCTCGCTCCAGCATCCTCCGTGCTGTGGAAGGCGCCCGGCTCCGCAGCTACCGCCCACCTGCCTCCATCCCGGCCGGAGCAGAGGATGCGGAGCCGCAGGCTTGCGGCCTGACCTCCATTCCTCCCCCGCTGCCGCTTTTCCAGCCCTTCCTCCTCGTGCATCCGGGATTAAAGGGGCATGAGGCGGCTCGTTGGCCTTGGCCACGGGTGGTGGCTCGGGATGGGATTTGCTGAGGTGACCGGAGCTTTCCGGTGACTTTGGGAGCAGCTTGGGGCAGCACTGGAATCTCCTGCCAAACTGCCGGCCGGCTCCTGCTCCGCTCATCCACGCTCTACTTGGGATGGGATGGGATGGGATGGGAAGCAGGTGGAAGGGAGCCAGACGGCACAACAGATAAAGAGCAGGCAGCATCCTGGTCTTGTAAACTGACTTCCAGGCTTAAAAATAAATGCTTGGATTATCCAGGTGTTTCTGAAATACAAATTGTGAATCCTAACACAAGAGCTGGTGCTTTTAACTCACTCGGCACCCAAAGCGACAGCCTGGAGTTGCGCAGCTCCAGACAGTTCTCCCTATAAAGCATCCAGGAATTCTTGCGGATTATTTGGGATGCGAAGCATAGGGGAGATCTGGAACTCCTCGGTTCCAGGTTGCCGTCTGGAAATGGATGGGAGCTGCTTGGGCAGTTTGAATCACTCTTTCCAGTGCTCTTATTTAATAGCAACTGTGGTTTTTTAAAGTCGCTTTGGACCTTTGCTTCCCTGGGCCAGAAAAGTTTCCACCTTGAGGGGAGGAGAAATTTAAAAATAATAATTAAAAATACATCCTGGCTGTTGGCTCCATTAAGCTACCAGCGTGCCAGATGTACCGTGATTGTCACCCTATGGCCACGGGTGACACGGGCAGCCAGGGATCCGTGCTCATCCCGTTCGGATGCGCAGCACAAGCCACCTCAGAGTGGACATCTGGGCTGTCCCAGGGCTTTGCTTTCAGCAGGGTATGATGTCTCCTGGCCGGGGGAACCGGCTTAATGCTTTGCAGCTGTATCCGTTTGATCCGATTTTTACTTATTTATTTATTTTTTCCCCGAGGACCGTGCTACGNTTTTTTTTTTTTTTTTTCCCCGAGGACCGTGCTGCATAGGGACAGTTTTGAAAGGAATCCCTTTCCGCTGCTTTTTAGCTACTTCATCCGTGTGGTTCTTGGCCATGACTATCCTGCCGTAACCTATAGGTGGTTAATACCCCCATGTGGCTCCCAATTAATTCCTGTGGGGTGGAATGAGTTGCGTGGGGCCTCATTGCCATCCAGCCTCGTCGCGCTGCCAGCGCTTCAGTAAAACTTGGAGCAGGAGGGTTTCCCAGAGCTGATCCTAAGGAGGTGTCACGGTGGCACCGCGGTGACAGCGAGCGCACGGCGGGGTTGCCACGCGGAGCCTGCAGCCGGGCGCCGTTGGATGCCGTCGCCCAGCCTTGTAGCTGGCGGTCCATTAAATTCCCGCTGGGCTGCACGTCGCTCACGTAGGGGCCGCGAAGTGGAGCTGCTGCCGGCGCCGGTTTTATGGGCAGAGCCCTTCGCCGGCGCGAGGGGAGGGGGCTGGCGCCGCAGCGGGGATGATGCCGGAGGAAAAGTCAGAGCCTCCAAATCGACTAGGGAAAGACTCAAAGACTCGGGTTATTGCAGGACGCATCCTAACGCATCCTTCAAAACGATGAGAGGGAGAAAGCGCATGTTTTACCTATCTTGGCTTTTCTAGAGGCAAATTTCCTGCTCCTTTCCCCCCCGCTGCGCAGATCCAGAGCAGCACGCACATCTTTCCGCAGCTTGGAAGGATGAGCTGCTCCTGGCCGCGTCTTTGGAGCATCCTCCCTGACCTTGCCCTACGCGGACAGATGTCAGTGACGGGGAATGAATGTGCATTGAAATCCTGGAATCCCTTCCAAAGGATGGGATGAATCGGGGCTTTGTGAAGCGTTTGGAGCCAAGCGCCGGCTCCTGTTTCAAGTTTGCAGGAGCGCGGCGGCGGGTTTGGGTGCGGGTGACTCTCTTGCCCAGGATCCCTTCCCTGCTCCGACACTTCTCAGCATGGATCCGGGAACTTCTCTCTGTGTGCTGGCAGCTGGGGCAGGAGTTTTTCTCTCTCTGCAGCTATTCCTCCTTTTATTTTATTTTTTTTTTCCCCTTTCTCCCTCCTTATTTAATAATTAATGGTTGAGGGTGGGAGCAATGATCCAACCTACACAGGGAAGAGGAGAATTTTCTCTCCAGGGGTGTCACAACCCTCTTGGCATCCTGGCACGCAGAATAGATGCTTGTCCCCAAAGTCCGTGGGAGCTGCCCTGGACTTTTGGGGGACTTTTTTGAGGAATGCATAATATTTAATGCACAGAATAATAAAACTTCATTTGTTCATTTTCTCATCTCTTGCCTTCCGAGCCGAACAGGTGACGAGTGGCTTTTATTGTGGACCCCGTTTCCTTAACTCCTTTGTGGCCCAGGTTTGCCTTCTCCTGTTGCTGCTGGCATCTTCCCTTAGGAGCAGAGGGCAGTTCCTTGTCCTCACGTGCTTGGCAAAGTCCCCTTGTTCCCTGCTCCTTCCACAGTGATTTTGGGGGTCTTTGGACTGGCTGGGTGAGAAGTGCCTGGAAAGGATTCCCCACACGTGGCACGGCGGCAGGGAGGGTGGTTCTGTAATCCAAACTCCATCAGATGTCATTAAGATCTGTCACATCTAAAGCAACGTGATGGTCCTGGCTCCGCTCCTCAGAATATCCCAGGATACAGGAACCGGGCAGGGGAGTGGGGTAGGAAAATTCCCGATTGCTCCGTTTGGCAATTTTCTTTGAACTGAAGGACAGAATTCATTTCCTAAAGGATTTTTGGGGGTTAGCAGTGATTTGCCTGGGCAACCTGGAAACAAATTTGTTTGCTTTTTGGCTGTGCAATTGGGTCAAACAGGAGCAGAGTTTCTCTTTAACTTGCCATGTCATCATTGCACTGATGGCTCTGTGTGTGTGTGTGTGTGTGTATAAAATATACTTTTTTATATATATATGTATATATATATAGTTATAATATTTATTTATTTATTTTCTCCCAACGATTTGGTACAGGATCCTCCTTACAGGATCCCCACCCAGAGGCAGGGCTGGGGTGGGTGGAAGTGGAAAAAAGCTTAAAGCAGATTTAGGTGAAAAAAGGAGATAAGTTGCTTTTATGTATCTACTTTTAAAAGTTCATGATTCTGCAGCTCACGAATGGTGTCGTGGACCTGTATGTCTGCAGAAAAGTGGTCAATTGCATTTGCTTATGCATTAGCTTGAAAGCTAGCAAAGGTTTTTGAAAGTTGTTCCCTGAGGATTAAGTTCTCATTTTTGCAAAGGGCAGTGCAGGGCTTATCTTTTTTTATTTTTTAATGAAAATGGCTAAACTGTATGAGCAAGAGGTTGGCATTTGCTGTGATTTTTTTTTTTTTTTTTTTAATGGGAAAGCTGAGGTGCAGAGGTTCTGCAAAGACGGTTGGGTTCTTACCCACGTTTCAGCTCTCAGGGTGTCCCCCTTTTGTCTTAGCTTCCAGCCTGTGACTTCCACAGCTGGTCTAGGTGGCCCTAGGGTCGGTGTGACTTAGTGCCTCGATGCTAAGTGGCCACAGAGCTGATGGCCATCCATCCCTGCTGCCACATGTTCATTCAGGAGCTACCGTTGCAAAAATGAGTTGGTGGGTTCACCCGCTGGGTTGTGATGCCCATGAGCAGCACTTGTTTTTTTCCCCAACCTTCCCACTTGGATCAACAGCAAGTGCTTTGCAGGATTGATGCAAGATGAGCTGGTGGATTAATGACTATTTGTGGTGTTTTCTCCTCTTTCTCGTAGCCTGTGGGCCGCAGCTTGCCAACTCGCCCACCGTGATAGTGATGGTTGGCCTCCCAGCCCGTGGGAAGACCTACATCTCCAAGAAGCTGACTCGCTACCTCAACTGGATCGGGGTCCCCACAAAAGGTGAGACCTCTGGGATGGAGCAGCCATGAGGGCAGTTTTGCAAAGCTCATGCTGGCCAGGTGTCCATGTCCTCATGTCCCATCTGCTGCAGCAGACGTTTCTCTTTCACATGGAGACCGAGGGCTGGTCTTTCTCTCCAAGAATGTCTCTGCTTGGCCTGTGGCTGGAAAGCTTCATCCATGGGTGGTGTTGTGGCTGAAAATGGTGCTATCCAGACCTCCATGCCTGGAGGGTGCTTCCCCAAGGCATTGCTCTGGGCCGTGGCTTGCAGGATTGGCATTCCCCGTGGATGCCAAGGCAAGGGGACTCCCAGCTGCCTCCCTGCTGTGATGGGGAATGAGCTGGACCAGGATCTTGGCTTTGACAGTCTCTGCCTTTTCTGTGCAGTTTTCAACGTGGGAGAGTATCGCCGCGAAGCAGTGAAGCACTACAGCTCCTATGACTTCTTCCGCCCTGACAACGAGGAGGCCATGAAAGTCAGGAGGTAAATGCAGGTTCAGTGACTGCTGGGTACTGAACGGGTGGTGAAGCCCAGGGCTGGCAATGGGTTTTCNCGTGGATGCCAAGGCAAGGGGACTCCCAGCTGCCTCCCTGCTGTGATGGGGAATGAGCTGGACCAGGATCTTGGCTTTGACAGTCTCTGCCTTTTCTGTGCAGTTTTCAACGTGGGAGAGTATCGCCGCGAAGCAGTGAAGCACTACAGCTCCTATGACTTCTTCCGCCCCGACAACGAGGAGGCCATGAAAGTCAGGAGGTAAATGCAGGTTCAGTGACTGCCTGGGGACTGAACTTTGGGTTTTCCCCAAAGAAATACTAAATGGAAGGGCTGGGGCTGAGATCTCCTTGCCTATCTGCGTGCTGGTGGCCACAAACATCTCAGAGGGTTTTGGGAACATCATGGAGGTGTCCCCTCTTCTTGCAGGCAATGTGCCCTGGCCGCCTTACGGGATGTTAAGCTGTACCTGACAGAGGAGGCTGGCCAGATTGCGGTGAGTTTGGGCAAATGCTTTCTATAAAACACCTGCTGATCCTCCTGGATCTAGATTGAGGAAGGGCTTGGGGAGAAACCCAGCATTCTTGGTGCTAACCCAACCATATGTGTTCCTAAAGGTTTTTGATGCCACCAATACAACACGGGAGAGGCGTGGGATGATCCTGAACTTTGCCAAAGAAAATGGATTCAAGGTTGGTACCAGTAGGCTGCCAATATTGATTGCAGAGTTCCCATTAGCGTGTTGGTGCCCCCTCTTTGTCTTCAAGATGCTCATGTGCCAGAGGGAGTTCTGTTTCCCTCTTGGGTTGAGCACAGATGTAAAATACTTCCCTTGTTCAAGACCCAAAGCCCCAGAGAAGGAAAGAGAAGGGAGTGGGAGAGCTCTGTGGGTTGAGCTATGAAGTGGCTGTTTTGAGAGGGGAGCTGTCTGAATGCTGAAAATGTTATTTCTGGCCTTCACATGGGTTTTGTTTTGCTTTTTAGGTGTTCTTCATTGAGTCTGTCTGCAACGATCCCACTGTAGTAGCTACCAACGTCATGGTACGTGGGGAAACATTATTAACTTATATATGTGCATATATATATTTTTAATGTATTTTTTAAAAATGCACCAAAGCATTTTTAAAGCCTCCTGAAGGCTAGGAGGCTTTTATCTTCTTATAATTTACTTGGTCTGGAATGAAAAAAAGAGCTCATCTCCCTCAACCTCAGGGCCACCTAGACATAGTGAATTCAGAAGCCTGAACCAAGGTCCCCAGGACCCTTCTGTGCTCTCTGTTAAGTTACATGTTGACATGCAACTTAACTTCAAGGAAAGAAATGCTTCAGTGATCACAAAGTCCCAATTTTTGGAAGTAACAAGTGTGGTTAGGCGGTTTAAGTCCCATGGGGAGGTGGTCGGTCTTAGTGTCTTCAGCCACATGGTGTTTGAAAATTATTTGGGGTCTGCCTGGAGAAGAACAGCAGCCAGGCTTTGAAATTTCTTGCCACTAGCTAAAAATTTGTCTGGGAAAACAGCATAAAAGATGGCTTTGCAGATCCCTTTGGGAGCTGCTGGATCTGTGATCTCCTGCCATCAGCAATGCCCCTTTGCCTGGCACACTTGGCTAGGGCAAATAGAAGCTGATTGTTCTACTTAGTTATAACTAACCTTAATGAAAGTCCTTTGCTCCATTAGGCCTCATGATCTAGCCTTATCTCTGGTTGCATGTCTGAACTTTGAGATTTGCTCAGTTTGGATATATCTTTCCCCCACTTTCTCTGAAGTGACCTGAAGCTGGATTTTTGCAGGATTTAATCCCTTGCTTTGAGAGAAACTAGTGCTTAAAGGGGGAGAGAATGAACTACTAGCTGTGTGTAGGCTTCTTCTTCCCAGGATGCTGCAACCAAAAGGTGTTTTTAATCCTGAGAACAGTGCAGAAAATACTGTTGTAGGCCTGGGGCAGTGCTGCCCACATCACTTGGTTGTGTTATCCCACTGGTGTTCGGGTTGCTTATGAAGTTACTAATGTGCAATGCTGCTGTTTCACTCCAAATCTTGAGCAAAAACAACCCGTTGAAGTAGTTGAGGCAGGGCTTTGTCCCGGATTCTGGGTATTCTTGTTGCTCCTTTCTAATATAGTTATCTTAAAGCAAATCATCTGCAGAAAGAGGTCAATGCAGTTGTCCTGCTACTTCAGATGGGGGAACTGAGGCACGGACAGGCTGCAGTGACTTGCACCAGGTTGGCTCATCTTGTGCTTAGCTTTGTGCTTCCTTATTCGTCTTGCTACAAGTGATGTAACGAGGCTTAGCGGGTAGCTGCGACTTGGCACAACTTTGAAACCTGATATTTGCATAGCAGGATTGTTGCGAGCCGCAGACAGGGCATTTTGGAAGTCTTCCTAACGTCTCCGTTTGGTGTGTTTTCTCCTCCGCTGCAGGAAGTGAAGTTGTCCAGCCCAGATTACCGGGACTGTAATTCGACCGATGCCATGGAAGACTTTATGAAGAGAATCAATTGTTACCAGGCCAGCTACCAGCCACTTGACCCGGATGACTATGATCGGTAAGAAACTTTGCTGACTTCTAAACAGGCTGGCTTTGAGGGCCTTTTGTCTCCCAAGAAAGCAGCAGGGAAGTATGGAGCTACATTTAATTCCTGTTCAAATACGTGACTTTGCTAGACTAATGTCTGAGCCAACTCTCGCTGTAAACTCATGCTTCTTTTTCCAAAACTTGAAAACACTGTGTCAGGGAGCCAGATATCCAAATCTTCCCAGGATCTTCAGGGCACAGAAATGATGGTTTTGACTTGTGTGCCCTGTGCGGATGATTCTGGTCCTTCTCAGGAGATGCTTCCTCATCCTGGGTTGGAAATACCTCCCTACCAGGCTTATTTCATTGCCTTTACTGTTGTAAGAAGAAATGGCAATTGCACTGGTGTTACTTAGCCCTCCATGAGTTGCCACTACCTTTTGGCTTCCAAATTAAAATAGTCTTCAGGAAATCCTTTGAGCTGGATAATGATATCAACTGAGATCTCACAAGGCTGTTTCCTCGATTACGGTGTTTCCTTCTTTCTGCTTTCTTCTTGTCTCCCTAACTCTTGCTGTGCTTTCCCTAGGGAACTTTCTCTCATCAAAGTCATCGATGTTGGCCGGCGATTCCTGGTCAACAGGGTTCAGGATCATATCCAGAGCAGGATCGTTTACTACCTAATGAACATCCATGTCCAGCCCCGCACCATTTATCTATGTCGGCATGGTGAGAGCGAGTTCAACCTCAAGGGGAAGATTGGAGGCGACTCGGGGCTCTCTAATAGGGGTAAAAAGGTAAGGAGAAAGGGACTAGTCCCTTTTGTTTAAGAGAGATTTGGCTGTAGGAGATGCTGTGCTTTGGGCTAAGGGCATCTTTGATGCCATCTGGGATTTTCAGAAGGTTGTCTACAGAACTGGCTAAATTTAGGCTTGAGCCTGGCCTCAGATTGAGACTTTTCAGCCATTCACATTTATTTTTAGGCCTGCATGTAACTGGGGTTGACAGAGGTTGGGCCACAGATCTCTCTAGGAGAGAAGAGCAGGAGTATCTTCAGTGCTTGCCTTTAGCCCCAGACATGGTTCAGATCTAGTACAGGCTGGGTAGGATGTATTGTAGCTGTTTCCTGCTTTCATGGTCACTCAGCCCTCACTTTACATCCCTCTGCTTGTCATGATCTTCAAAACTGCCTCAGTCTATGTCATCAGTAAGTTAGGCTCGTGCAAGCAGCATATTTTGTTGAAAGATCAGCTTCTCATCAGTCTGTTACATGCCAGCTTGTTCAGCCAGGTGTTGCTCCACTGGAACAACTGTGCCTCCCACTGCTGTTGAGAAATGCAGCAGCAGGACTTGCTCCCAAAGCAAGGAATTTATTCCTGACCCAATCAACCTGAATTTGTCCTGAACTCAGCCCATCCTAGCACAGTGTAGACATGGATGCTTAAGCTCAAATGACAGGAGATAGTGAGAAAATGTGTGGCCCTTGGGGATCTGCAGGTGCATGCACCTGCAGCATGAGGACAATATATTTGGAAAGTANCAGTGTAGACATGTTAAGCTCAAATGACAGGAGATAGTGAGAAAATGTGTGGCCCTTGGGGATCTGTTTGTGTGAGGCTGTAGTGCACCTGCAGCATGAGGACAATATGTCTGGAAAGTATAGAGGTCTTGGAAAAGGAGCTGGAGAAGGAAACGCTTGCTTGGAAGGAGGGAGGATGGCCCAGTGGGAAGCTGTGGGTTGAGACTCAACCTCTTCTTCGTGTCCCACAGTTTGCATTGGCACTGAACAAGTTTGTTGAAGAACAGAACCTAAAGGACCTCAAAGTCTGGACCAGCCAACTCAAGAGGACAATACAGACAGCAGAAGCTCTGCAGCTGCCCTACGAGCAGTGGAAGGCACTCAATGAAATAGATGCTGTAAGCACCTTTGATTGCAGTAGGAACAGATATATCTTGCAAATTGGAGTGTGGCAGAGTGACAGCACTTCATTTTTGCCTAAATCTCACCACTTGGGGAGAGCTTAGGGAAAGGGAATACTTTCTTCTCTAGTACCTGCAATTTGGATGCTGGTGTTAGCTCTACTGCATGCAGATGCTCCAAGATTTTGGCTATAATGATTCTGCTTGACACAGCTCTATTGCTGAACACTGAGGGGGTTAAAGGCAGTTTGCCTTGGAGGGTTGAATGCAGGTTGGGTCAGCAACAGTTGATGGTCAGTAACCTCACAAATGTCTTATTCCGGCAGGGTGTTTGCGAAGAAATGACGTACGAAGAAATCAAGGATCAGCATCCAGAGGAATTTGTTTTACGTGACCAGGATAAATACTATTACCGCTATCCTTCAGGAGAGGTAGGTCTGCAAGGAGACATTTGGAAATGTGACTTTAACTTAAAAATGGCCTTCTTGTTTTCACCCTGTCCCCTACATCCAGATGATGGGGAGTAGAGGGAGAAAGAGGTGCTTTGAGAAATGAGAGTCAAGAATAGTCAGGGTTTCCATTTACCTTTTTCTTCGAGCTCGTGTGAGGGCAGGGGAGGGGAAGATCTCATGAAGAAATGCAGCACTCAACAAACCGCCCCATGGACTTCATAAAAAATTAGTTGTAAAGGCCCTCTGGAGGTTTCTAGTCCACTGAAACTGCTATGTTGCCTCAGATTATGTTTCCTTTCATTCTAAAGAAGGGATTTTTAGCCCCGCTCTATCAGTCATTTATTGAAGGTTGATTGAGATATCTCCATTTGTTCCTGAACATGAGAAATATGGTCTGCTTTGGGGTATGAATTAGTGAGGTGTTAACTGAAAGTTCTGAGTGCTATCTTAGGTTATATATTGTTTTTTTTAATCACTGAATTAAAAGCTGTATAGATATTTAGGAAAAAGTAATGTTTGGAGCATTTCTAGTTCTCCCTCCGACTGAAGAAATAACCATAAATCAAGGCCCAAAATCAAGGCTCTGAATTTTGTTCATTTTT
>VWPW01024758.1:0-24674 GCA_013389825.1 Crypturellus undulatus | reverse complement strand
GCCGGGGCCCTGCGGCTGGGAAGGGGCCGGCAGGGGCCAGGGCTGCAGGAGCCACTGGCGGGGGCGCACAGTGCTCCCGGGTGCCCCCCCATCCCATCCCAACTCTTTCGCCAGTGCCTGTTCCCGGGGGTGCCATGTGTCTGCACAGGTCAGGACTGGCTACTGTCTTGGTCCAGCCCCCGCACCTGATCAGGCTTCACATTATCTTTATTGTCGCTGCCAGAGGTGTTGCTGGCCATACTCCTCTCCAGCACTGCTCTCATTCACACATATAATTTACACGTGGGCAGCGCTGGCCCGGGGGGCTCGGGCGGGCTCCCCACCACTGGGGTTGGCTCCCCGCCACCCGCTGCCGCCGGCAGGTATGGACACTACCCAGAGCTACCATGAGTGCCGCGACACAGCCCCGGAGAGCGACTCCTATGTACAGTATTTATAAAAAGCATCGCAGCTGCCACCCCCCTCATTAAAAAAATACGTCTCTGATTTGCCGCAGCCACCTGCGGAGCCCCCGGTCCCCCACTGCCGTGTCTGTGCTGCAGAACCTCCTTCCCGGGACGCAGCCTGCCCTTGCCAACCCCTGGCCCACCCCCGGCGAGGCAGAGAGAGCCACTGCCCAGGTTTCGCACAGCTTGAGGAAGTGCCATGGCGGGGCTGGAGGGAAGAGGAGTGTGGAGCTCTGGGCAAAGGCTCGGTAGCAGCATCCCCTTTGCACGCGCCCCTCGCCCTGGGGCTGGGCTGCAAGCCCTGGTGGGCATAAAGGAGGGAGGCTCCAAAGGCGCCGCTCCCTCCCAACCCAGGCCCGGAGGTGGCCCCAAGCTTGTGTCCTGCCTTGGGGGTGCTGGGGCAGTCGGGATGGGCCCAGGGACGTGGCTCCTGGCCCGCCAGCTCCGGTAGCAGCGTGCTGGTCCCACAATGGTGCTGGCTCCCGCATGGCCTCCGTGGCAGCGCTGCCTTCCCCAGAGGTACTGGGGTGCCCCCGAGGGACAGGGCGAGTGGGATCTGACTGTCCATGGGGCAGCAGGGAGAGAGGGCACGGCCATGCCCTAGGGAGCCCAGAGGGTGGCCCAGCTCCCCCCGGCGTTGTCCTGCTCCCCTAGACGTGAGCCCTGCAGACCCCTGTTGTCTGAGTTCCCCTTGGCATTCCCGAGGTCCCATTTGTCCCCTCCATGCCACACACGCTTGGCAGTGCCTGCTGCCAGCGGCCAGATGCTCTACAGGTGCAGAGATGAGGTCCAGCTCATGGTCAGCTCCGGTGAGGTAGGGAAACATTCACCCCATCTTCCAGATGGGGAAACTGAGGTGCCCAGCAGGCGGGGACGCGTGGGAGATGCGGGCACAGCACTGCCCCCATGGCCTGCTCTTACCCCCCTCCTTGGCACAGGCCGGGGGCTCCCCCGCAGCTCAGGGCTCTGTCCCCCGCTACGAGTGCGGGGCCACATGGGACCCCTTCCCCATTGGGTCAGGGCGGGCGGAGGGCGTTATGTGTGCCCAGTGGCAGCGCAAGGGTCATGGTATGGTCCAAGCAGTGGGGTTGGGGCTGGCCCGGAGGCTGCTGCTCCCCAGGGTGCCGGTGCAGTGGAGCAGCTTGGTCAGGGCCCCCAGGGACAGCTAGTGGCTGCCGCCGCTCTTGCCCCCGCCTGAGGCCCAGTCGATGATGATGAAGCTCAAGCTCATGATCATGAAGAGCACCCCGAGGAGCGCGAAGCAGGCTGCCTGCAGGTGACAGAGCAGAGGGTCAGCAGGGAGCGCACGCAGGCTAGGATGTCATGGCCCCATATTTGCCCTGCTTAGGGGGCTGGGAAGCCTGGGTCACCTTCCAGCCTGCTCCCACTCATAGCACCCCCAGTGGCGGCGCCCAGGGTGGTGGCAGAGCCGGGATGGGAATCCAAGAGGCTTGACAGTGACCCCCACCCGCACAGGGGAGAACGCAGCCCTGTCCATGCCAGCCACTGGGCGCCACCACCCCCACCACCTCGCAGGGAGCCAAGAGCCACCCTCAGTGCCTCGCAGTCCCCAAGGGGCCAGGTGTCATGGCCAGCCCAGCCCTGGGGACACCCCATCCCATCCCATCCCTACATCTTGATGGCGGGTGCCCAGGGCTCACCAGGATCTTGGGTGAGGAGCGCAGAGGCTCCTTGTCCTTGGGCATGATGCGCATGTAGAAGATGGCAGGGAAGATGAAGATGAGGCAGGGAGCGGACGTGGCACCTGGAGCAGACAGGGACAGAGCGGGCAGCAGGCCCCAGCCCCATGGCTGAGTCTTGCCGCCCGTGCTCTGGGCCAGGTCCTGCCCTCTCCTCCCAGATCTGGCCTGGATTTCTAGGAACCTGGGAACACACTGTCCTGGCACCGGCCCCAGGCACCCGCCTCCCCCTTTGTGTTGGCATTGGGCGGGGGGGCCGTCACCAATCACGGTGACCACAGAGTGCCCAATTTCAGAGATCAACCAAAGCCGCCTGAACAGGGAGTGCATGGAGCCCAGTGGTGCTGTGAGCACCTTTCCGCATCAGTCCCCGGGAAAGGGTCTTGCAGACCTAGGCATTGCAACGGGGTTGGCAGGATGTACCTGGCAGGACAATGAGCCCCACGAGCGGCACTGAGCTATGGCCATGGGCAGGACCTGCTGCGCCCAGGGCCAGTGCCCTCAGGGTGAGCACTTCCCCTCACCGATCAAGCCGAAAATGCCAAGAATGGAGGGGGCAAAGATGACCAGCAGGTTGATGAAGGTCAGCAGGACGACGGCGATGATGATGTGACGGACCCAGCTGAAGTCCTTGCCTTGGAACAGCATCTGCTGAATAGCCCGGCGTACCTGGGCACGGGAACAACAGCATCATGTGTCACCCTGGGCACGCAGGGCTAAGTACAGGCCCTCTGAGGGTAGCCCCAGCCATCCTTGGGGCAGCTGCTCGTGCAGCCTGCTCAGGGCTGGCTCAGGGAAGCCCTGTGGCACTCTAACCCTGACACTTGTCTTAGGTGTCCCATCTTAAGGGACCTCCTGAGTCTGGCTCCGCAGTGGCCTGCAGGTGGCCGCAAGGTGGCTGTGGTGGTGCTGCCTAAAGTTCCCAGGAAACACTCACCGGGAAGAGCACGATGGGAACAGTAAGCGTCACGGCTGTCAGCACGGCCACCCGCACGCACAGGATCAGCACATCAAAGGGGTCCACCTTGTTGTAGGTGTGCAGCAGCTCTGACTCCACGCGTCCTGTGGGCACGCACACAGAGCCATGCGCTCAGCACTGCCCAGCCCTGGCCCCTGGATGTCACCTGTGCCAGGGGGTTCCCCTGCGCTGCTCCCAGGGCTTACCGTAGAAAGTAAGGTAGCCAAAGAGCGCAGCCAGGAAGTACATGAGGTACATGACGGTGATGGAGATGTTGGAAATGCACTGCATCTTCTTCTTAGAGGGGCTGTGGGGGCCAGCGGTGTTAGTGCTTCACAGGACTGTTAGCCCTCCTCAGGGACACGTGCCGGAGCCGAGAGCGGGGCGCCCGCCTGGCTGGGGCTGAGTTGGGTGCTGAGCACCTGAGCCAGCCCAGGAAGGCCGTGCCTTCCCAACTGAGGGGTGGTGCTGGCTGCAGGCAGGCAGGACAGTCCTGCGCATGGTCACCCGCTTCCCCTGGGCACCGCAGCACCCAGAGCAGGTTCCATACTCGGGAAGCAATAGAGCATCTGCCTGCCGCCTTTCCTGGGAGCAGGATAGGGCCCTGCTTGCTGCCCACAGGTTCCCCAGCCCCATGCCTCCTCCCTGGCACTCACTTCTTCAGCTCCATGTAAATGGGCAGCACCTCGGGGTGGCACACGAAGGCAAAGGCCATGATGGGGATGGTGTACGCTGTCTGCAAGAGAAGGGCGGCTGAGCACCGAGGCAGCAGCCCGGGACCACGTGCAGATGCCCAAAGTACTGGGGGCCGACAGGGAAAGGACTTGGGTGGCCCTGGCCACCTTGGCTATGAGCCAGGGAGCTTCCCCACGACCCTGGAGGTGCAGCCCCCCTTGGTCCTTGGCCTCACGTGCAAGCCCTACCTGAGAGTTGAGGGTGAAGTAGCTGGGGGTGCAGGAGCCCATCTCAGAGGCCTGGAGAACGGGGTAGTCGTTCTGGTGGTTGCTGATGCTGCCCAGCGTGTCATTTAGGCTGCCCGTGCTGTTCAGCACTTGTGCGAGGAGAGGACAGGGGACCTGAAACTTCTTGTAGATGACCTGGGGGAACAGAAAGGGCCTCATGATGCCCCCACCGGCAACGGTCATCTGAGCGGGGGTCATCAGCTCCAGCCACATTGCCCCTTACTGGTTGGGTTGGGTTCCCTCAAGCTCCCTGACTGGGTCCCCTCTATGAGGTGCCAGTTGTCTCCCACTCTGCCTCTGGGTCTGCCTACATGCGAGTCCCCCACAAACAGGCTTGTCCCATACCCTGCACCTGTGAGCAGAGCACAGGGATGCTCACGAGAGTGTGGTCCCGCTCCAGACAAGCGTGGGGTCCTGGCAGCTCTCTCACTGGATCGGCAGTGTTGTACAGGGAATGCCTGGCCCCGCACCGGGAAGCGAGTGCCCTAGAGCCCAGCGCATGCCAGGGCCTTGTGCCCTGCACTCACCGAGATGAGGAAGAAGACCATGCAGCTGAGGGAGAAGCCACTGGCGTAGCCCAGGTAGCCTGTGCAGAGAGGAGGGCACTGATGGGCCTGGGCAGGCCCATCAGCCAGAGCTGGCCAGGAACCCTCCCGCCTGCCCACGCCCGTGCCCGCTGCTCCCTGCTGCCATGGGGCACCGTCGCCCTTGGCACAGGCGCAGTTCTGCAGGAGTGGGGCCGAGCTCGGCGACGCGGGCGCCCACGTGGGCTCTGCGTCCCATGTCCCTCAGCATCCAGACTCACCGAGCTGCTTCATGAGGGCCAAGGGCAGGATGACGGTGATGGAAACCAGGATCACCAGGTAGTTGCCGTTCATGTACCAGTCCCTGGAAGCAGAGGAGATGCCTGCTCACAGCCTCACTTGGCCAGGGACACGGGGGCACAGGGAAGGTCCCCGCGTGGCGCTGGGGAGCGCCATGAGAGAATAAGCTGTCCAGGATGATCTCCCTGCCCCTTTCCACATCTGGCAACTGGTAGAACCAGAGGCAGGGGGGCAAGCAACAGCTTTTCTCAAGGAGGAAGGGTTTATCCCAAGGGGAAGTGAGGAGCAGGGATTGGAAGTTCACTTCGGTTTAATCCTGCCTGGGGGCTTATTCAGCATTGATGGTCATCAAAAATAGTAGTGGCTTAATGCCACTAAATCCCTGTCATGGGCTGTCCAGCTGGATACAAATCCACAGCGCCTGCTGGTGTGAGAGGACACGGCACAGAGGTGCTGGGCTGCAGAGAGAACCCTACTGAGAGGTGAAAGGAGATTTGGAAGCTGAGCTGCAAGGAACTGCTGCCCAAGACTGTGGTGTGTTTTGGCCCTGCTCATCAGGGTCACTGCTCTTTGCCATCTCCCTCACCATCCCAAGAGACCTGAATGACACTTCTGCTGACACTGCTGCTCCAGCCAAACCTACCCAGGACTTGGCATCCTAGGATGGTGACAAGGGGCAGAAGCTGGGCGTGACCACGACACATTTCTTCTATTTGTGGACAGGGCACAGGGCTGGGGCTGACATTCTCATGGCACTGCCAAGCAGATGCCCGGGCTTTTCACGGGTTTGAAATCTGGGGAGATGCCCAAGCTAGGATATGAGGCTAAGGCTTGGGAAGGAGGGCATGGCCAGGGCAGGATACGGGATTAGTAGGAGACACTCACGTGGTCTTCTCCTCCAGATTGAGGAATGTCTGGATGACGAGAGGCACTTCGGATTTGACGATGTACAGGTAGCTGGACATGGCTGCAGAGCAGAGCAAGACTGTGCCATGCTGGTGCAGTGAGGGCGCCCAGGGGCACCTAAGCACTCCCAGCCCCACTGCTGCCCTCCCCGCGCCTGCTCTGCCCTGTTTTCACCTCCAATGTTCTGCAGCGTTATGGCAATGGCTGCAGCCAGCTTTCCAGGCGTGCCAAAGGCTCGGTAGCCCAGTTGTTCGTAAGCACGGATCCCTATGGACAGCAGAGGCACAGAGGCATCAGGGCTAGGAAGGGACCCGCAGCACAAGCCACCACGTGGAGCCCCAGCACTCACCCACGATGCCCGAAGATTTCAGCAGCAGGTGGATGGAGTAGCTGGAGAGCAGGGCCACGGCTGTCAGGAGGAATCTGGAGAGCAGAGCACTGTTACACACAAGTCCCAGCAGCGGGCACGGCAAGACAGGCAGTACCATGCTGCCTGGCGCTGGGTACCAGCCTGCCCAGGCCGGTCCTCTCATGTCAGCACTGGATGCTCACAGGGAGGGTGGGCCACAGTCTTGCCCTGGGGCACCCCATGCCGCTATCCATGGCTGCCAGGACCCTGTGGGTCCCTGTCCTCAGTGCCCGAGGGACCCAGCAAACTTTTTCTGGCTGCACGGAAAAAGTTGCTCATGGGAGGTCAAGTCTTCATCGTCCTCATCATCACCAAGGCACAGAGCTGGAGGCAGGGCTAGGGATGGATGGCCCAGGGGCCACAGTGGCAGATGGGCAGGCCCCAGGCAGCTCTGCCCGTGCATGCCCAATGCTCCTGGTCTGCTCAGGTGGTGCCACTCCTGGGCAGGACAGCAGAGCACACACCACCCTGTAGTGTGGTGGGCATGAGGCAACCTCTTTGCTCACCGCCCTAGCCCCGCCAGTCACAGTGAGAGGAGTGGGATGCCCCTGGAGGAGTCCTGCACACATGGCGCCCCACGCTTGCCCACACTCCTGCCCCTGACTCTCCCATGGGCACTGGGGCGGGGCCTGGTGCTGCTGGGGCCAGTGTCCTTCACCCCGTGTGAGCACACTCCTATCCCAAAGCACTGGGGTGCACAAAGCACACAACTCTGTGCAATAGATGTGCTGGCATCCTGGGCTGCCTAGGGTACTGTGCTCACCAGCAGAGGCTGGCAGAGCCCAAGGCTGGGGCTGGACATGCCCACACAAAAGGTGGGGGCTGTCTTTTGTACAATGACCTGCTTCAGGAGCCTGGGAACAACGGAGAGGTTTATCTGCTCCTCTACCTACACGTGCCCTGCCAGGGCATGGGAAGGGAATAAAGCAGGGGGCACCACGGAGGGGGGCAGCTGGACACTGGAGGCTTTCCAAGGGAGCTGCAGCAATACATGCCGGTGGTGCCCTCAGCCAACGCAAAGCCTCAGCCCATGGGGACAGGCAGGGGGTCTGGTACCACCCCACACAGGGCACTGAGGCCCCATCTGGGCTATCCACATGCACTTGGCACCTGAAGGGACTCGGCCTGCCTGGCAGGCATCCCAAGGGGTGTTTGAAACAGTCTGGGTGCTGTGGATGGTGGGGAAGCTGGTGAGGAGGACGGTGCAGTGAGCCTGAGAGCATGGGCTTGAGCCTGGTGCCCCATCACCCTGGTAGGCAGATTGGGAGGCATGGAGCCCGCAGTGGGGTCTTGCTGATGCCTAGCGGCTGGGTGTTGAGCACACGAGGGTTGAGCAGTGCCCCACGCGGCCCTGCAAGTATCACTTACAGGAAGAGGATGATGCCTGTGTTGGCCATGGCATACGCTAGCCCCAAGATTCCGCTGCCCATAATGGCGTTGCTGAGATTGAACACGGACATCCCAAAAGACGTCTTCCCTTCGAACTGTACACGAGACACAACACAGGGACCGGTCACACCAGAAAACAGCCCCTTGCCACCTACTCACCAGCGAGATGCCAAAGCCCGTAGGGCCACATTTTAGTTGGCTGCAAGCGGCACGTGACCCCATGCGGCCACGGTCCCTTGCCTGAGCGACATGAGAGCTGCCCGCCATGTGCTACTCACATCTGTGAAGTGTGTCTGCTTCTTCTCAGTGCCATGGGGCAGAAACTCCTCCAGCTCCGCTGCGGTGGACTGGTTCTCGTCAAACCTGGGACAGGGCAGAGAAGAGCTGCCAACACCCTGAGCATGCTGAGCACCAGGACCCAGCAGCCATTGGAGCAGGGAGAGCTGCACAGCTCAGCCAGGAAGCCTCTTATCCCAATGTCTATACCTGTCACCTGCCAGCGAGCGGACAGTGGATGTGTTGAGTGCTGCAGCATGCTTCCCGTTGGGCACCAGTTCCACCATCTCGGCCTGGATGGGCACCTCTGTGGCCTCCATGGTGGGGCAGGTGGGGACGGTGCTGGACTCGCTGTGAGGACTCTTCACACTCTGGAGGAGGACAGCAAATGGAGTCAGACTCTGGGCTGGAGGTCTGGAGTCCTGCGTTCAGGTTCTGGAGATCCAACAGGAGCCAGTGGCCAAGGAGTCTGGATTAACACTGATACTTGGTGTTTTTGAGTCTGAGATGCTCAGCTAGGCAGCACTGGAGCTCGATTTGCCCCTTTTACACACTTGGGAGAGAATCCAAGGGGGCTAACTGCTCCCCTGAGTGCACAGGAGCTTTGAATGATGCTGGGAGCCCAGTGGGAGCCCTTGTCTTTCACGATGAGCTGCCCCTGCCCAGCCCCGGAAGGCGGCTCTGCTTCTACTGCCCGCAACTGGCATGGAGCCAGCCGAGCTCCTGGAGCCTCTTTCCCCAGCTGGCAAGCCTGGCAGAGCTCTGGTCCAGGGCCAGTTGAGCTTATGATGCCCGGCCTACCTAGCATGTCCCTTGTAGCTCTGTCCATAGGGCTGGGCTCTGATTTTGCCTCCCAGTGGAGGTGGGTGTGTTTCAGCATGGGTGCAGCCTTCCTACTGCCAGCAGCAGATGCCACGCAGAGAAAAGGCTGCTGCTCCAGGGCCCTTTGGGGACCTCCCCTCTCTCTCCAGTGCTAGCATGGATGCCAGCCCCATATGGCCAGGGATTTGGAGATGGGAGATTGGTTCCTTCCTGCATTGCACAGCTCTGGGAGCTGCAGAGTAGCTCGGGGTGATCTCTCCGCAACTTTTGTGCATCTGCCCAGTCTGAGTCTTCTCTGTGCCTCAGTTTCTCCTCTGGACGGGGGCACTGGCAGCACTGAGAGCAGCCAGTGGAGAGGGTGGCGCACTCGCAGGATGAGCAAGGCAACCTGGGGCTCGACAGAAAAGCAAGGGTTAACCACGAGCTCCAAGACTCCCCTGCTTATGCAAAGGGTTCAGCGCTGCCCTGCTCTGCTCGATGCAGCCGCCCGGTGCCAAGTGACGGGTTTTGAGGAGGGGGCCTGGGAGGGGGCACATCAGGGCCTGACAAATGGAGCAGGAAAGAGTGCAGGGACAGGAGACAAGTCCTTGGCAGGGGAAGGCGGACGGGCTGCCGAGCGCCGGACCGTTTGGCAAGCGGCACAAAGCAGCCTCTGTGCGAGCCCACGGCCCTCCCCACTGCGCCTTTCCCGCTGGGAAACGGCACAGCGCAGCTTTCTGGGACAGGCTGGCAGCCGGGGCCCAGAGCGGGGAGTCTGTCCGGCGCTGCTGGACCCGCAGGGTCACCCAGGAGACCCACTTTCCCGCAGGCAACAGGAGGATGTGCTCGACATGGGACCACAGCCCCTGGCCAGGACGCTTCACCAGGTGCCCACAGTTATTTTAGCCCCCGTCCCGAGGCCTGTGCCATGTTCAGTGCGGCACTCGCCCCACAGTGCCAGGGTCACGCCAGGACTCCGGCTGGCTGGTCTCCGCTGGCCAGCGCCGGCGGGGCTCCCACTACCGCAGTGAGCCCTGGCAGGTCGCCCCAGGGCACTGCTGGGTGGGGGGAGTGGGTAACATGGCCTGGGAGCAGACGCTGCGAGGGGAAACTGAGGCATGGAGATGCCAGCAGACCAGCCGCTGAGTGTGAGGTGCTCAGCCCGAGAAGGCCTCCTGCGCCTGTCGCAGGGGAGGAGAAAGGGCCACAGAGCAGCTGCCGGGCCATGATTTATCCCCTCTGCTAGGCCTCAACCTGGGCCTAAATCCAGGCGCAAACAAGCCTGCAAATGCATCCAAACACTGACGTTAACCCTGCGCATTCCCAGGGCTGCCGCAAGGGGCCAAGGCCGCCCTGCCATGGAGCTGTGCGGTGCGGGATGGGCACAGAAAGCCCTTTGGCACAGGGCTCTGCCGCCCACCACCCGCTCCAGCCACGTCTGCAGGTGGCTGCACTGCTGCCCATGCACCCGCCCAGATCAAGGGACGCACCGGCTGCCACCACGTCCGGCTCTCCCACCGCTGGCTGGGGCCTGTGCACCCCAGCGAGCTTTGACGCTCTCCTGTGCAGGCCCCTTCTTCTCCCGGGTTATAATTATACCTCTGCCGAGAGGCTCAGGAAATTCCAGCGTCTGCCCCAAACACCTCTCAGAATAGCAAGTGAGACAGGCTCATTGCACATGCAGTGGCGCTAACGTCAGGCCCAGAGGTGTTTTCTCCAGCTCCGCGGAGCTGGCACAGCCCTGAGCCGCGCTCAGCACCCAGCACTCGGTGGCACTGGACCTACACTCCCTGCCTGGCCCCAGGGCTGTCGTTGTGGCATCGGCCGGGGTCGGGGTGCTGTCGGCAGGGCCTCTTTGCAGTGCCTTGGCAAATGGGGATTGCAGAGAAGGGCAACATGAGCGGGGAGGGGAAGGAGAGACACTTCGATCGGGCAGAGCGTGCCCATCGTGGGAGTTGTTTGCCTTGTGATAAGGCTCTCCAGAACAGCAAATAGATTGCACAGGGGGTTGTCTCTGGCAGGTAGCCCTGGGCCCTGCGCATGTGCGGGGAGGTGGGTGGCCTTCTGCAGCTTACAGTGGAGAGCATGACATTCACACGGCTGGGGAGGTGGTATTAAAGGCAGCCCTTGTGAGGCTGACCTCGCAGCAGACGCCGGGACTGTGCACCCTGGCACGTGTGAGTGTGTTTGGGCCCAGGGACCCATGGCCGGGCCGCGTGCAGGGCAGTGGCAGCACGGCCAGGGGCCGGAGCAGTGCGTCAGGGCTGCGCAAGCTCCCGCAGGGCGAGCAGCAGCCTGTCAGCTTGAATCTACTCCACTGCCCATCACGGCGGCTACTGGGCCTGCTGGCACCCAGGCACACGCATGTGGGCGCCCCGGAGCAAGTGGCCAGGAAACAAATCCCGAACACCAAAGCAACGGCTCAGAAAGGTCTGTTCAGCACAGGTAGTGCTCTGAGCCAACTTCAAGCACCATGACAGGTTCTGGAGAAGGACCGATGGCTGCTGCCCACCTCTTGTGCAAGCAGTGGCACAGAGCACGCTGGAACAGAGACTCACCCTGGAGGTGCCATGCCACAACACTGCGACATGCAAATCTCCCAGTTTTCCCACTCCAGTGGCCCCAAGTGTACCTTAGGGCTCTGCACAGAGCAATCCATGTGAGGGCCAGATTCCGTCCTCCTGCTGCTGGCCCCAGCTGCCAGCTCCTCTGTCCCCCATTCTGCTGCCTAGAGCACAGGCACGTGTGTGGGCACAGAACTGTCCCCCATGACCTCTTCCCTGGGGCTGGAGTTGAGTCAGCTGCACTGATTTTCAGGCATGAATCTCCAAGATGGGACCAGTGAGCTCTCCCTCTACTGTCTGGACAGCAAGGACATGTGATCAATCTAATCCTAACAGAATCTCACACTTAACCTGGTAGATTAGCTGTAACTAAACTCCATGAGCTCAGTTGTTGCTCTCCTGGTGGCTGATGTCACTGCACCTGGTACAGGTGTACTGCGTACAGTCCTGCTCAGGACAATGCAGGGATGATGCCCACCCCAGCAGCTCTCCTGCGCAGCCAGCCCCTGTGCCTGGAGACCACGCAGGTGCTCAGCAACATCCTGCCACATTCCCAAGGCTGTGGATGTGTTATGGTCCCCCACTATGGAAAACACTGAGCTTTATGCACAGGGTGCACAGGGTGCACAGGGTGGCACACCTGATGGCCTGGTGTGCCGTCCACCCTGTCCAGGTGTCTGTGTGCTGGAGGAGGTTACTTTGGTCTGGCACCGCAAGTCCTGGCCAGCACAGGGCCTGCCCTTCGTCACTAGGACATGGACATGTGTGTGGAGGCTTTGCTCCGAAAGGCCCTTGTTCCCAGCCACATGCTGGCAGACAGCACACAGTCCCAAGCGCCCCTGGCAACATCCGGCTGGCAGCCAGACTGCCCCAGCTGCCAGGGCACCGCCACAGGGGGTCTTAGCCCTGGAAAGTGCCAAACCTCTGCTGAACACCTCACTACCCACCGACTTCATTTAAAAATGCAGAAAGCCCAGCACAGAGCACAGCGCAACGTGGAGTGAGACCTTCTGGGAGCTTCCAAGTTGGAGTCAGTTCACCCAGCAGCTCTCTGCAATCTGAACTGGACATTTCAGACAGGGCTGACATATGGCTAGAAGACGTATATCATGCCTGAAAAGCCTGGGTCTTTGGAAGTGCCATGCTATTCTGGCTCCACAGCACAGCGCCAACAGCATGCGAGCTCCAGGCTCTGTGTCAGCTCGCTGCAGTGTCTGGGGGTGCCAGAGATTAGCTGTGCTGTGTGACAGGAGATGTGGAGAGGGACCCCAGCTGGCCAGCTCCAGTGGCCTTGGGCCACCTACCTGGGGCTGGGCAGGCTTCTCTGGGCAAGCTGCTCAGCCCCTGCCTTGGACGGCCTGCACAGTCTAGGGCTGCACCCACATAAGCCTGGGCTGCTCCACACTGGGCCTGTCACTCTGTCACGGTGACCTCACTAAGCCAGGATATTCGTGCAGATTCCATGAGGAAGGATTTCTTGGGTGCCAAGAGCGATGCTTTTCAGGGATCCTGGTGGACTCCCAGATCCCGCTGCTGCAGATGCTAGTGGGAGGGCGGGATGTACGGATGCCGCCTCCCACCAGCAGCTTGGAGGGCCACATGGCCCTCGCATTCTCTCGGCCCGTGGTGAAGGCAGGCATCTCTGCAGCAGGCTGCCCATGGTGCACACTTGGAGGGTTCCCAGAGCAACCAATAATACCAAATTTCTCCGTGAGGTAGTGGGCAGACACCGGCCTGAACTGGGGAGCTCTGCAGGGTGGGCAGGCGTGATGCTCAATCCTCCATCTCTTTTCTGTCCGCAAATGAATCCCTGTTAATCCTCCCCAGCTGGGACAGTGGAAATGGGATCATTACGGCTAGTAATCCGTCTTTAGCATGATGCCCAGCACAGCTGCTGTGCTGCGTGCTCACTGCCAGGTACGCCCTGCACGCCCACATGGGCCGGGGGCCAGCTGCAATGCCCCCTCTCCATGCCAGCCCACCCTGGAGGCTGTTCAGGTTTCAGCGGAGCGCAGTATGCAGAGGTTTTATATTTCCTGGGCTGGCCTGATGGCAGGAGAGGTGGGCAGTGTGGGCAAATGGGCAGGGACCTCCAGAGCATGGGTCGCCACTGCCAGCAGCCCCCAGCCCAGGCATCTCTGGGTCAGACCCCAGCTCCTCTGTTGGGGTCAGTGGTGACCACCAGTCTGGAGGTCTCTGACTCTAAGCCCAGGGTTGCTGCTGGACTCTGGGGTGACCCCGAACACCATGGGGCTGCCGCTGGTACAGGGTTGGGGGGCACCTGGGCAGCGATGGAAGGAAGCACTGTGAAGACCAAGGGTCTCTGAGCATTATCTCCAGTCTGAACTGGACAGCACTAGGGTGGATCCTTGGACCACAGACCCCCTCAACCCTCCCATTGCTATTGGAGACAAACTCTCCTCTGGGTCGGGCCCCCAAGTTCTGACCTGGGAGCCGAGCCAGCCCTGACCACATTGAAGCAGGACTTTCCCTCCCCTAGAACAAGCAGACACAGACAAGTTTTGTCTCCTGACCTGGCTTCCTAAAATTAGCACCCCAAATCTGTTTCTAAATGTGCAGCACTTTCCCTCCACCCGAGCTAACCAAACAAGCAGTCCTGTCATCCTGCATCTCATAGGATCAGCACGCACTTGGCACCCAGGGAAGGCAAATGTGACTGCCTAGGGGCCTGGTTGGCTGTTGTGGTGAAGGCTCAGGGCAGCACCCAGCACCCAGAGTGCATGGGGAGCTGAGGAGCAATGGGTGGGAGTAGCCTGCGCAGAACCCCGCCAGCTCGTGCCACCAGCTAGCCCTGCCGGAGTGCTCCTGGAGACGGTCTGCTCCAGATAGCCGTGCTGGGTGGTCCTGCCACCCTATGCTCCCTGTTCCTGATTCGAGCACAGTCCTGCACAGGGCAAGCAGAGTTGAGCCTCTTCCGTCTGTGGCTCCAGATCCTCAGCTCACGCAATCCTGGTGGAACTTGGGTTTCAGCTATGAAGAGCGAACCCAGATCTAGGTGTTGGGGGCTTGGAGGACACCTGCCTGAGCAGCCCCGGATAGCTCCTTGGACCTTGAAAGGCAGATCTGGGCCCGTCCCAGCCACGCTGGCTTAGGGGCCAGCCTTGGTAATGCATCAAACCCCAGCACAAGAGTCCTGGCATGGTATAAACCAACTGTGTCAAGAAAGGGGCTGATGTGTTGCACGTCAGCCAGAAGATGAATTTCATCAGCTAACATCTAGTGCAAACCTGGCCATGAATATTGAGCCAAAGAGCTTTCCTCGGAGCCACTTTGATTTTGCAAGTGAGCAACTCTCTCCCCATGCCAACAGGCACCCCAGGACCGGCTTCTGTCACCCTGAACTCATTCCACGCAGATGACTTATTGGGGAACTGCTGATGAGGTGCTTTTCAGCACAGCGCCCAGGGTCCTTGCCGCCACGTGTGCCAGAACCTTGGTGCATAGAGGGAAGGCTGCCGCCTGCAGCTGGCTGAAGGCACTTTTCTAACAGGCCTGGCTACAGTCTGGCCTTTGGAGCTGCCAGGGAGGTTTGAGCACATTTTGGGGGCAGAGATGCAGCAGGAGCGCAAGGAGGAAGGAGAAAAGTCAGAGCTGGCGGGTCGGGCTGGCAGCGCAGCATGGAATGGCACCAAGGGAGCAGAGGAAGACAGACGCGCAGCCGTCCGCTGATGCACCCAACCCCTGTAGCCACTGTCCCCCCACACACGTGCCCTTGGCTCCTGAGCCCACCTGCCAGCAGGCCTGATGAGAGGGGTGCAGGGACTGGCTTATTGCAAACCATGAAGCTGCTTCACGCTAAAGACACCGGTGTTTGCAGCTCACGAAACCCCTCTGATCCCTCCGCAATCTGACCCACGGCTGGTGTGACATTGCCGTGGGAATCCCAGTGGGGCAGTGCAGCAGAGGAGAAAGCTTTCCAAGCAGTGAGCAAGGTCCCTAAAAGCACTCTGAGCAGGGCTGGTGTCCCCATCACCCGGTAGTGGGACCTTCACCCACTTGGGGTCTTTCCTCCAGGAGCTGCTGCACTGCTAATCCTGGAGACCCTTCTCCCCAGCCTGCAGGAAGCTCTGGTCCCTCCAGGGGCCCTTTTCCAGCACCACCCTGGTCCCAGCTGCACACTCCAGCCCACGTAGCCGCCGGCTGAGTCAGGTTAGCTGCTGAGGCCAGAGACAACTCCCCAAATAAGGAATAACCTCCAGCAGCCTCGGGAACTGCTGGACGCCCGGGTGTCCAGCCTGCGGGGGTGGAGGGGCCACTCGAGGCAGTGGCGGCTGGAAGAACCAGCCTTGGTCATCGCCTTCCCGAACTTTCTGGCAGGGGTTGGAAAGGGTGGTACAGAGCATGTCCCACCCGCCCCTGGGGTTCTGCTGTAGCTCAGCAGTGAAGGGGCTGCTCTGCCCGGAGTACCCTGTATCTCAGAGGGAGACAGAGGCACAAACGGCCCTGCAAGTGGCCTGAATCCTGCCTCTTCTCTTTGGGGCAGCAGAGAAAGCACCAGAGAGGCAGCAGCAGGGAGGCAAAGTGCAAGCAGCATCAGACCCTTGTGCTGGGTGATGCTTTGCTGGCACTTGGCTTCCAGGAAAGGCCAAGGGACAGAGGTATCCCAGATACTGCTGCATGTGGGGCAGCTGGAGTAGACTTTGTAGGATGTCAGGGTGGCCTGAGCCATCCCACTGCTCCTTGGACATGTGTGCATGGGGGCGCATCCCCAGGGGACCAACGGCTGAGCTGGTCCGTGGCTGTCCCCCGCTGCCGGAGGAGGTGCTGGAGGCTGAGCGCACGCTGGAGAGGGCAAAGGCACCAGGGAAGAGAAAGGGGTGGTGGAGCCAAACGTCCCTGCAGATTGCTCTGGACTATGCCAGTGGAGCCGGGGGCTGCTTGGGCCATCCTCTTGGCACTCTGAGGAGCTGTGAGGAGGATTTTCCGGCACTGAAGCAAAGCACATCTCTCTTCCTGGCGGCTCCGTGTACAGACATATCCTGCCTGCCAAGCGCACCGCCGAGGAGGCCGTGGCAAGGAGCAAGAGGAGCAGCCCCTGTGTGCCAGGCGCTGTTGCATCCTGTCCTACATGCCCAGCATGGCCCTGGGTCCCTTTGCGAGGGGCCAGAGCCACCTTCAGGGTGTCGCTCCTGGGTGCCTGTCCTGCCTTGTACTGCCCAGGCTGGCTGACACTTTCCTTTCTCCGCTTCTGCCACCATCGACTTAGGTCCTTGCTTGTCCAAGAGCTGATGCTGAGGCCATCCAGGAAGGGACAACTGAAAAGCTGCTGGCGCCTTGGCACTGCACCAGCCTGGCCTATTATCCCTGCCGGCAGAGCAAAGGGGAAACTGAGGCAGGACTCTGAAGCCAGCCAGGGGCACAGGAAGCCGTGTCCAGGGCCAAGACCACCCAGGTTTCTGCTAAAGTCACCTGATGGGGTAGGAAGGTCTCTAATCCATGGGCAGGACTGGTGATGGGGTGGGACTGGGTGAGGACGAGGTCAGGGAGCCGGGGAAGGCGGTGGTGCAAGTACAGGGAACAAGGTGGGCATGCTCTGCTCCCCTACATCAGCCAGCGCTGTCCTGCCAAGGAGCCTGCAGCTGGCATAGGGACTGGCCTGTGGGCAGCCTGGCTGCTCACCCAAGCCCCAAGTGTCACCAAACTGGGGACAAGGAGCAGGGCCACTGAACATGAGTCTGGAAGAAGAAGAATGAAACAGTGGTTCAGGCCAAAACTTTTCACCTGGCTCCAAGCTAGTTATGTAAAACCAATAAATGGCCCTTTAGGAAGACAGGGCTCTCTTGGTATGAAGGTGGCTCTTTTTGGATGAAATGGGCAGCTAGAGGCATGTTAGTCCCCTGAAGTGAGTTACTCATCAGCATTTTTGCCCCCAGAAACCCATCCAATGGTGCGAATAAAAAGCCAGAAGTTTGACGTTTAAAAACTCAAGGCTACAGTATGGTCTGAAGCAGCATCTATCAGTGACTCTGAGGACACCAAGGACGGGATGAGCCTCCAGACTGAGCCACAATCTTGTGGTTCCCTCCACCACCTTAACATCTCTGTTCAAACCTCCTCCAGACCTTCTGGAGCGCCACTTTCTCCACACGGGGGGACTTTATGGAAGAGATGCCAACATAAACAGCCCAAGCCCATGCAAGACCTGCCCCCAAGCCAAGGGACACAAGGACTGACCTGGCTCTCCCCTGCTGCCGTGGGGAAGCCAAGCAGCCCCAGAGCTGCGTCAGCAGCCCCGCAGTGACCGGGGACACACGCGGCAGCGGAGACCCGCGTGGCAACAGGAGGGGAGGCCTATCCCAGCCCGAACTCGCTCAAGCACTTCCCTCTGTTTTCTCAAGGGCTTTTTCTCCAGAGGAGCCCGTGGGATCCCAACCTTCTGCTTGGTCCCCGCGCGCCAAGGAAAATAGGTCCCACTGGTGCCTGTTTGTTTGCTGCGGCCCCAGCGCCAGCGTGTGATTACAGCTGCAGCCCAGCCAGCCCGGCGAGACCCTTTGTGCATTGGCCAGGCTCCCCATGACCACAGCACCCCCTACGCCGCCTCGGGCCACCTGTGGCTCCCTGAGCATCCCGGCTGCTGCAGCGAGCGTGCCCATAGCCACGACCCAGCCTGCTCTGGTGTTGGAGGCAGGCAGTGCCCATGGTGCAGGGGGCAGCCAGGTGAGGGGACCAGCAGCCCGCTGGGGGACAGTGCCCTTTTTCTCTGCCCTTCCAAAAATGAACTGAGGGGGCTGAAAGCGTGCAGCCCGCTGCCGGCAGGGACCAGGCAGATCCAGCTACTCGCTCTGGGCCTCAT
The DNA here is from genome assembly GCA_013389825.1 of Crypturellus undulatus. NCBI lineage: Eukaryota > Metazoa > Chordata > Aves > Tinamiformes > Tinamidae > Crypturellus > Crypturellus undulatus. The sequence continues at coordinate 6,625 of VWPW01024758.1, read as the reverse complement.
CCAAATGCCAATGGAAAATTCCCAGCTGCTCCTCAGCAGCCCAGCACAGCGGTGCCCTCCGCAGCCAGCTCAGCCTCCGGCTGTCCAGCAAGCCCCTTGCCCGTGGGCACCCACATGCCATCAGCTTCCTCTCCCTCCCGTGTGCCAGGCCCCAACGGAGTCCTGCGGCTACTGGGAACTCAGACAAAACCCTCCTGCTCCAGAGAAAGCTGCACGTGAGCAGCACTCAGAGCTCCACAGCAGCTGCCCCTACACCAGCGCCCTCGAACAGGGTCCTGAGTGCGTCGGGTTCCCAGCTCCTGGGAAAGTTTTCTTTCCTGTTGGATGCTTCCAAGGCGACAAGCCCCCCATCCAAGGGGCAAGCCAGGGTCATTCGTGTGAACAACTCCTGAGGGCACCCAGCAGAGCAGCCCCCTTTGCCGACTGGCATGGGGAGCACACGGCTACAGGGGAACGCGATGTACCGCATGCCTTTCTGCACCTCTGCACTGCCTTCCCAAGCAGCCGGGCTCTATAAATACCCTGGCTGGGGGGATGCAAATATATGCACGTCCGACTTGCTCTCGCCTCCCCCAGCCCCATGGCAGCACCCAGTGCAGTGAAGCCTGGCACAACAACCTGGCAGCACCCACTGCCACTCTTCGCCCTACCAAACGTGGGTGCTCGCCCCAGGCGCTGCCATGGCATCCTGACATCCGATCCTTGCTGCAACAGTTTCCAGCCCTAAGAAACATATGTTGCTCTCATGGCCAATTAAAAATTAAAGTGGAAAAAAAGGGCTTTTGGGGGTTATTATTAGCCAAGTGGCCCCCAGTGCTGAGTTGGCTATGCAGACCCCTGCTGCGGTCACAAGGCTGCCACTGTATGCAACAGTCTGAGCCATGTGTTACAGGTTTCAGTACAGCCAAGGCAAGGCTGTGACTTTATTATTTTTTTTTAACGATCATTCACAGGATTTTTATACATTGTGGGAGGGTTTCAGCCACCGGGAGAGGGAAGTGGAAGGAGAAAGCAAAGCAAACAGCCCCCAAGCGCCGGTTCTGCCACCTGCAAGCTGCTGCTTTGTGGGGCAGCGCCAGCCGGGACCTCCTGCCAGTAGCCCATTCCCAGCACCAGGGCAGCAGGCACCACATGGACAGGTCCTTGCAAGTAAACAGAGACCCGAAAAGTTTTGCCTTGCTCTGAAATTTCCAACACCAACAACTGTTGAGAGAGGGAGACGACAGCTGGAAAGAAAAGTTTCTAAGTGAGGGGAGGAGGAAGCAAACAGGCAGGGAGCCCCGCAGGCTCCGTGCAGCCCCGGAGCCCGAGCCGAGGTGGGGAGCGGGAGAGGAGTTTGTGTTCGGCGTGGGGCAGATAGCAGGGGAAGAACGGAAACGGATCGGGAGGGATTAGCCCAGCCTCAGCTCCACAGGGAAAACAGGGAGGGCTAACGGTCCAAACCCTCAGTAGCCTCTGTACCCCCTCGTGCCCACCTGGAGTTGCCCGAAGGAAGATAAAAAAAATAAATAAAAACAGCAGGAGCGCAGATGCTCCTGGGAAGGGAGCGGGACAGCTGGGGCTTACCTGCTCGCTGACCCCTTGTCTCCGGCTGGCACCTCTGCTCTGGTCTGGCGTGAGCAGCCCCAAGTCACCAGCCCCGCAGTCCCTCGGTGCGTGCCAGGCGACCCCGTGGATTAGAGTATCCTTCGGCTGTAATCCCAATGGAGTCGGAGATTAAACCGGAGCCAGACCCGCCCCCTCAGTGCCACGGCTCCCAATCTCCGCAGCGGCCAGCGCCGCGTCAGTGCGAGCCGCCGTGCAAGGCCCGCGGCTGAGGGGGAGGAGGCCTGGGCGCACACGCGTGCTGTCTTCTGCCCTGCGGGGCCGAGCCGCCCGCGGGCACGGTGCAGCACCCTCGCCTGCGGGCTCACTGAGTTGGGGGCAAGAGCTCCCAGCCAGCATCGCTGCTGTCAACAACCCCAAGCTTTCCAGAGTCTGCTCTTTCCAAAGGGAATTAGAAGGCAGCAGTCAGCATTAAAAGCCACGAGGCTATTTCAGTTGCTCTAATCTAACTTGAATGTCTAAATATAGCTGAAGTCAGGCTGGCGCTCCGCGTTGCTCTGGGTAAATAAACCCAGGAAGGGGAAGGGGTAGAGGAGGCCCAGCTCACCCAGGAGTCAGGGAAGAGCTTTTCCTGCAGCCCCCGATCAGACAACGGTTGAATCATCTTCTCAGCCTAAAAAACAATCAAGCTATTCCCCCTGGTGTTAAGTAGCCCTGCTCCTCCTGCCCAGTCCCTGGGCACTGCAGCAGATGCCAGGGGTTGTTGTCAGCAGAACATGGCTCATCCTGTAGCTCCCTGGCACCTCGTTATAGAGGAAGCTAATTAGCAAGGTGACAACTTGTCCATCCTGGAATGACCAGGAGAGTCACGGAGACTTGAGGCTCCCTTTCTGGTTTCTGCATGACTGCCTTGCTCGAGCCAACATACTCAACCCTGGTTGTTTTTTGCATGGAAGCGTAAGTCAACATTTTTAGCTCTGTCCCCAAGAAAGTGGCCCCAAAGGACCACCTGTTTCATTGAAAGGCATTGCCACATTTTGAAGGAAGAGCTCCTGAGCCAGCTACTATTTCTAGTGTGACAGTCCCAAGTACTGGACAAAGTATAAAGCCCAATACATCTTGGCCTGCTCATACTCTAGGAAACCCCTGGGACCATACCAGTATACTGTGTCCCACTGTGCCAGCACCCTGTGGCCAAGGATGAGCTTTGGCCAGAGAGGATGGAGGTGATCCCAGCCAGCAGTTCTTGGCAAGACCACAGCAAGTTTTGTTGCAAATCTCCTGTCCTTCTCCTAAAGGGTTATCACATTCAAGCTATCTCCATCCTAAGGGAATGTAGCAAGGGCATGTGATCATCCACCTTCACTGCAAGCACAGAGAAACTGTCACTCCTCCACCCCTGCCTGGAGACAGGGTTTACTTCAGGAGGAAAATTTGCTGGATCTAGCCAGGGCACCATCAGAGACAACAGGCTGGTTTGGGGGGGATTTAAGCCTAAATGCCTCTTCATTCACCACACCCTTAATGAGTCCCTGTTTTATTTCTACAAAACTCGTCCCCTGGCCCCAGCACAGAGGGCTGGGTGCTGTCCCTGGGCCTTGTCCCTAACCCCATATGTGATCATCGCTGTCCCCTTCCAACCATGGCCTTTCACCTTCTTGACTCCCTAAGCCCCACATGCAGCAGGGCCAAGCAGCAAACCTAGCATGGGGAGCACACCAGGCATCCTCTGCTCTTGTTGTGTGCTGGCAGGATAGCCCCGCGCATTGCTGGGATGCTTTATTCATGTTAAACATATCTTCTATAAATCCTTGCAGAGCTCCATGGCAGAAGAAAGGCAGGGGCAGACGTGCTCAAACCAAGGGGCTGTGAAAGTGGTGGTCTGGCCAGAGGGCGAAACACCTCCCATAGCCCCACCAAAGAGTGGTGCCTCTCACATGAGTGTGGTAGGATGTTAATTATTCAGCGATCTGCTCAGGCAGGGCCTGCCATGGTGCTCGCTTGCACCCAACAATAGTGCAGCTCCTGTTACTACTGTTCTCGTCGGACTGAAGACATCCATTAACGAATTTCTAATAACAGCATCATGCGTAAGTGCTCAGCTAGCGCTGGCTGGAATGTGGCAGGGCTGGAGGCATCCAGGTTTGGCAGCATGGCGGGGAGCTGCAGGGACACTCAGAGCCATGGGCCGGGCTGCGCTCAGCTAAACTCATCAGTCCACTGCCCGTGCATGGCTTAGCCCTCTCCCTGCCCCAGCGAGAGCAGGCGCCAGCAAGCCACGTGGCACCTTGGCAGAGGCTTCCTGGGACGAGGCAGCCACGCACCTCAGCCGGGCGTTGCAAGAAGAGGCTGAGCACAGCCGCCCAGTTAGCAAACACGCAGCCGCACCTGGAGCCGGGGACAGTTGGTAGAGCGGGGCGGCCGCAGGGTGCCAGCATGAGCCACACAGCAGAAAGCAGGCCCAGCTCAGTGCTGGGGCCCAGTGTGGGCTCGGGGGCAGACGGCATGCGGGGCTGGTCCGCACCTGGGGCAAGTGTTCCCAGCTGAGTGGCTGTGACACTGCCCGGTTCTGGATGACTGATTGCATGGGCCCGTGTCTGGGCCTGGGTGCTGGCACACTGCACTCCCCAGCCACCTCACACAGCCCTTGTGGCTGCAGCCCATGCCAGGGGTTTCCCTCAGCCCTGCGGCCAGCACTGGGCACTGACACCTGTCCTGCACCAGAACGGTCCTGTGACCATGCAGATCTCCAGCCTCTCACAGCAGGACTCAGGGTTGTGCTGGCTGTGCAGGGGCTGCTCCTCAGGCAGCCGCGGGCAGAGGGATGTGCTCTTGCTTCAGCACTGCAAAATCCTCCTCGCGGCCCCTCTCAGAGAGCCAAGGGGACGGCGTTAGCAGCCTCTCTGGCTCCTCCGGTGCCATCGAGGGCTACATGCAGCTCTGTGAGCCCCTTCGCCATCGCGCTCCCCTGCTGCCTCACAGGGCATCAGGCCTGCGCCTGGGCTCTGCTGCGAGTTGAGAAATTGCAGCCATAGGGTTTGTTCCAGCTGCCTGGAAATTTTGACTCCAGATTCCTGGATGTGAGGAGCCCTTGGTGGGGGAGGGAGTGTGGTATGTCCCGCTCACCGCATCCCGCCCTGCAGATGCCAGCAGTGGTGTCAAGTCAGGGAGGGTGAGAGCCAGCTCCACAGCCACCCTGTGCACCAGCTTGCTCCAGTCCTTACCTGTGGCCAACCTCCTTGCTTACTTGCCTTTTCATTGATTCCCTCTTTTATTTTTATTGTTCAGCCTTGCTCTGAGATGGAACAGATTAAATGAGCCCATAAAACCCATGGCGTAGAGAGCTGCACAGGCCAAGACAGGCTGGGGATGGGGTATCTCCACTGATCTCAACATCCTCTGCCATGAAGGACAGGGCGTCACGAGCTGGCAGTGCTAGTTGCTGCTGGGGCTGTGCGCGTGCTGCTCAGGGCGTGTTCCCTTGTCACCCTCAGGGTCCTCGCCCAAGCCCATCCTGGCTCTGCCGTTGCTGCTCACTGCTGTCTGTCATTGCCGGGACTGAGGCTAGAGACTGCACGGGTGGAGAGTGGGGCTGATGGTGGCATCTGCAGCCCAGCAAAGCTTTCTCCACCATGTCCTCTTGAGAAAAAAAAAAACCCTCTTGGTGTTTGTCCTCATAGGAAACACACTAGCGAGTCTGTCTTGTCCCTGATACTAGGATAGACACTGCTGCAGCAAGCAGCAAGGGCCTCTGAAATCTTCCCTGCCAGACACCAACTGCACCCGCATCCCTGGGGACCAACTGTATCCCCATCTCTGACGACAGAGCATTGTGCCCTGGGCACTAAGGCAGCCAAGCACAGAATGGCCTTGGAAAGTCTTCCTCCCTTACAGGAGGAAGATGGCAGCGGCAGCTAGGAGGACCTCAAGGCCATATGACACTGAACAGCACCGTTCTTAACCAGGGTGAACTCAGCTCTGAATATTCCATCCACCAGGCTGTCGGTGAGGATCTAGTCCTCCGTGAGCCACCAGCTTTGTGGAGGCAACTACCCCAGGTGCACCAAAAGAGCATCTCAACCCAAAAATATCTGCACTGGGAGGAAGGCTGATTGGCCTCCTCTCTCGCCCTTGATTGCTGCCTCCATCACGGCACACGCTGCCATGTGTCAGGACATAACAATAACAGTGAATAATTGGTTAATGTGATTTCAAAACATGATTTGCAATTATAACTCGCCAGAGAGCATTCAATGATCCCACACGCCAGGAGAGTGTTTTTCTCCTTCATTTGTTCCTGGAAACTCTAAACCAATTAACTTTACAGAAGCCAGAAGCAAAACACTGCTCAGCAGACCTGGAAGGGTGGATTTATCTCAGTGTTCAATCACTTAACTTCCAAGTGCGTCATGCGGCATTGGTAACGAAAGACCTGAGGACTAGTACTGAGACCCATGGTAACCTTGTACCTTCTGTCCCTCCAGAACAGTGAGATTTAAAGCACGAGGCCCTGAGGCACATATTGGTTTTGCTGCCACCTCCAAGGTTAGTAGAGCAAGGCCTGTTGGCAGCCACATGACACACTGTGATGTGTGTCCACTGTGAGGCCTGGTTCTTGCAGCAGGGAGCTAGTCTGGGCTGTACCCTGACCATCGGTGGCCTGGAGCCCGCACNTCCAAGTGCGTCATGCGGCATTGGTAACGAAAGACCTGAGGACTAGTACTGAGACCCATGGTAACCTTGTACCTTCTGTCCCTCCAGAACAGTGAGATTTAAAGCACGAGGCCCTGAGGCACATATTGGTTTTGCTGCCACCTCCAAGGTTAGTAGAGCAAGGCCTGTTGGCAGCCACATGACACACTGTGATGTGTGTCCACTGTGAGGCCTGGTTCTTGCAGGAGGGAGCTAGTCTGGGCTGTACCCTGAGCATCGGTGGCCTGGAGCCTGCACCATGTCTGTGAGTCATGTGCCAGCTCCTTCAGCTTCAGACCATAGTGGGTGGCTCCAAGCTATCGAGCACCACATCTGTTTGGAATATCTCCCATCCATCTACGGACACAGAATCATAGAATCATAGAAT
>VWPW01024752.1:40145-51116 GCA_013389825.1 Crypturellus undulatus | reverse complement strand
TCCAATCTCAACTATTCTGGGATTCTGCAACTACTGCCTTTCAGTGAGGGGTTAAAAATCCTGCATCTGAAGAGTGGTTCAGACAGGGCCAGGAGAGTCTTTGATGTTTTGTTTGCAAGGTGAATTCTTTCAGGATGGACTTGAGGGGTTTTCCTACCTTCGGGACAAGAAGGGTGACACACCACTTTGGTGACGTTCCGTACAGCTCCAGATCTGCCCGGTTTCATTCCTGCTCCTGGCCTGGAGGTGCTGCGGGGAGCCACAGGACGAGTCAGACCACGCTGAGCACTCCCATGGCTGTCACCCCCACGGCCACCTCCCGAGCGAGACGTCTCCTGCCAAAGCCGAGAGGGAGCTGCAGCGCTCCAGGGACAGTCCTAGTTAAAAGGAGGTCTGGATGCGACGTGGGCTCAGCCCGCTCCCGTGCTTTGCTCTCAGACTCCAAGGATCCTTGTGTCCCTCCGGGCAGGCAGTGCACAAGGCGCGTGCGACAATTCCTCATGGTGGCTGATCCTGTCTCCACGTCACGGCCATAAGGAAGACAGAGTTTCCTCCTCTCTGAGAGCAGCAGCCCATTTCAAATGAGGCAATTTAGACACTCGTCAGCTTTGAGAAGAGAAAAACACTCTTTCTGAGGCTGGTTTAATTGCCAAAATACCCACGGGTTAAGACACAAGAGGGTGTTTCTGACGGTCGTGACAATCCCATCCCAGACGATGCTGCAGGGTCCCGCAGCCGCCAGCCGCTCAGCGCCCGCCCCTTCCCGTGCTGGGCATTTTGCTGGGTCTCCTCCTGCAAGCACAAACCTTCCTCTGCGCCACGGCCGCCATGGCAGACCTCTCAGCAGGACGAGGGCAGGACACGCACTGAGTCCCAAGGGCTGGTTCGTTCTCTGTAGACATCGTCGCTTCGTGGCTAATCAACTGACTGGGCACGCGCGGCACCTGTGCCTCTATCAGCAGGAGCCTTCTGCAGTTTATTAGCATTTTAATAACCCCAAACACAGTCTGATAGGAAATGACTCTTCCCTAATAGTACAGTTAGGTTAATTGCTTGTTTGCTGATGCTCTGATGCTTAAACCCCCCCGGACTTTACATTCTGCCCAGTCTGGTTTTGTTGCGTGGCCTGAATTCCTGCAGCCCCGGCCTGACCGTCGTGTGTGCGCTCCCTGTCAGACCCCGTTTTTCCGCACATCGCTGCCCTTGAACCAGCTCCCCGCCAGAGCCCACGTGAAGGGCCCCATCGGGCCCAGCTCTGCCCGAGGTGACTCCCGGCACCCGACTACGGCCCCGCTCACGGCACCAGCGGTGGCCCCGACATGCGGCCTGTTACGCTAAGGCCTTTCTGAGAGGCAGCTGAGTGTGCGCTCGTGAATGCCCTTTCCCCGCTTTGCTTTTGCTCCTTTACCCCTGGGAGCCTCGAGTCCAAGGCTATGGGGTTGCTTATTTTTCAGTTTAATTTTAGGGCTCTTAGGAACATGCTGCTCGGCGTTCATGGGGTCTGCAGGGAAGGCAAGCCGCAAGCCCCTTTGCTAACAGGTGCCCCATCCTTAACAGAGCCTCCTGCTCCCTTCCCCTCAGGGTATGTCCCTCTCCGCCGCGTCCCGCCGCGCCCCGAGCCGCCCCAGCCAAGATGGCGGCTGCCCTCACGGCCACGGCTCCTTCCCGCGGCCCGGAGCCCCCAGAGGCGCTTCTCATTGGCCAGCCGCGCTGCCCATCAAGCGCTGTCCGCCGCGCTGACTGGCTCGAGGTGCGGCGGCCGCCAGGGCGGAGCCAGCGCCATAGGCTGCCGGAGGGGCCGCGCCCCGCCCCCCCGCTCGGTCGCCTAGCAACGCGAGGACTCCGGCGGCGGCTCCGGTAGCGCCCGCGGGGCCTGGAGACCCCCCGGCCCCGCGACACCCCCGGGTGCAACCCAGCCCCGCCAAGATGCCCCCTGAGCTCCTTCCCCCCGACCCCCAGCATCCCCCCCGGCCCCTGTGCCCCGGGCCCGGACCCCCTCGATGCACTCAGCCCTCCCCATACGCGGGCCTTGTCACTCCCCTCGTCCTCGCCAAACCCACCCGGGTCTCTGTCCCCGCCAGGCCCTGGGCCCGCACACGGGATCCCTGCTTGCCGCCGGCACCCTGAGCCTGCAGCCCCCTCGCAGGGGACACTCCCAAGGCTCCCCAAAGATCCTTGCCCAGGATCCCAGAGATCCCCAGCACCCTGATAGCTCCAGAACCACCCAGGAGGCTCTTCCTTCCCGGTCATGCAGCTCTACCCCTTCCCTGGCCCTAGTCCCTGCAGCTGGTGATTGCCAGCTCACCCGTTCCTTAGGCAGTGCTGGGAACTCCCGCTCATCCTTCACAGTTTGTGCCTTTTCTTCCTTTCCTATGGGTGTTCTTGGATGTTTAACCGCCCCTCGGGACGGAGATGACTTCTGATGTGAAAACCCAATGCCCTGTGTGCCCACCCTCAGGCACAGCTCCAGGGTAACCTGAAACTCCCACCTTTCCCCAGATAATGCTGTTAACGCTTTCCTCAAACTTTCCTTTAGAGATAAAATTGGAGAAAGAAGAATTTGCCCCCGGAGAAGCAGAGGGACCTTGATGCACTTCGGCTGAGTCATTCCCTGTGTCCTTAACCTCCTAGAGCTCCAAACGCTCAGCCTCGTAGTGTTTAACCGATGCTATGGCAACAGGGAATCCAGCTGTGCCCCAGCGATCACCCCAGGATGCGAGGGAGAGAAACAAGGCACTGACAGAAGGCACCCGAGCGCCAAAGAAGGGAGTGATCAGATCAGATGCCTTGAGGATGTTAGGTCCAAGTCAGCCAAAATTCGATACTCACGAAACGCAAAGAATCATATCGGTCTTGGACGAGACGATTGTCAAGCTGGAACTGAGCAGTCTGATCCCCTGCATCTTGGACTCTCTGGACAGGTTTGCTGATACACTGGGACCTGAGCTCATGAGTGACCTGCTCGAGCACCAAAGGCTTTCGCGCAAAGTGGAGGACCTACTTTCCAGCTCTCGAGAAGGGGAGCCCTCGATGGCTGAGGAACAGAGGGAGAGTCTTTGCTTGCTAGAGGAGCACCTGAAAACTTCTGTTAGGAATATTCTGAGGCTCCTGCTGGCCAACCCTTTACTTTGTCAGGCTCTGCCTTTTGAAGTCTGTGCGAGACAGTCATTGGCTGAAGCGTTTATCCAAACCTTTAGGGAGTTCAGGAATTTAATGCACGAGAGACTCCTGACTAGTCCCTTAGAAGAGAGAGAGAAGATTCAGTTCATGGAAGACATCTCCCTCCGGATTAAGAGAAACACTGAAACACTCACAGCTTTAAAGGCAGAACTGGCAGCAACGATCCAGTCTCGAGATGAAAAGGTATAGTATTGCGGGGATGTTTTCTGACAAGAGGTCAATGAAGCAAAACTTGGGTAAACTCAAAAATAATCCTCTTGCAGATCCTAGACAGAAGGCAGTGATGGTTTGTGAGGCAGGCCCTAAATTAAAAGATACTTCCTTCATTGCAAAATTAATTTAAAAGGCTTATTTCATGCTTGATTTTTAAACTTAAATCTCATGTGCTTTTATCCTGTTCTCACTGGCAGCCTAAATCACACTGGAAATCACCAAGCTGAAAAGGGAGCTGTAGGACAGGCACAAATTGCTGCAAGAGTATTTTGGCAGGGCCACAACATCAACTGCTGCTTAGTGGCTCTATTCACTGCTGATGAAATGCTGGGAAGTCACTCCAAGGGGAGATTGCCCTGATTAAAATGCATTTTTAATATCTACTCTGCCCTCCCTCTTGCTTAAAGCCAACATTTCTTTGTCTTTCAATTCTAAAATACTGGCAGCCTTAGAACATGTGTGTCTAATACCTGATAACACAGTTCCTTCATTTCTGCACTGAAAGCAACAGCGGTTCAAATAAACTCATAGACATGCCCAGGATCTTTGTGGGCCAGAATTTGAGAATGAATTTGAGCCCTGACCTCCTGACAAGCAATTCCTTGTTTTCCGTGTCCACTTCTCTTTCTCCTTTTGGCAAGAGGGATCAGAGGAGCAGGTCCTGTCAAATGCCGACTGCACTGAATGGTGCTAATGGAGACAAGGGGCTGCCTTCCCCATTCCCTCCGCCCTGTGGAGATCTGTGAGTTGAGACACTTGAGATGTTTATTGCAATTTGGCAGCGTGTCCGAGGCATAATGAATAAACCTATTTTACTGGTCCCAGCTGAGCATTTCTTTTGCAGGCAGCCCACTGAGCTGAGTCCCCAGGACTGCCCTTTGAGCCTAACGCGAAGCTCGATGAAGCCACTGGGCTGTGATCTTGTGCAGACGGGTCAGCAGCCGTTGAAGCTTCCTCAGATGACAGTGCCCGTGGGTCTCTCTGTGGCTTGTTCAATCTCTGGCCTTATTTACAGGTTCACAGAGCAAGAGTGAGAGGTTTCCACAGCATTGTGCACTAACCTAACTCTTTTCCCTATGCCAGAGGTCTTGTGATTATTACAAACTGGTCAGAGTTCTGCCCAAATGCAGGTCTCTATTACACAGACTCACAGAATGGTTGCGGTCAGAAGGGACCGCTAGAACCAGAGCAGAGCTCTTAGACCTCCTCCATCTCAGCAAGCCGGCCTTATTTCTACTGCCACAGATGCCTCACCTTACCCTCCCTTTCTTCTTTGTCTTGTTTTCTGAGTCTAGATTCACAAGAAGGACAACGTGATCAAGGATCTCAAAACCTCATTGCAAGATGTGGCCAACAACTACCAGATCAGTGTCCTGCAGATTACGCAGGAAGCAGAAAACCAGCAAAAGGAGGAGCTGCGGGCTTGGCAGGCCAGGCGTGCGAGGCTCCAGGAGGACCTCAAGCAGCTGAGAGCGCAGCTCTGTGCGCTCGTCCTGGAGCACCGAGAATCGGAGCTGGCCCTCAGAAAGGTAACGTGGAAGGAGAGCTCGAGTACAGCAAGTTTAAAACTTGTGGAACCGCTGTCAGCTCTGGCTGCTTCTGGTAATTGCTTGGTTCCTACCAGTTCCTGGCAGGATGCATATGCTGTTTGTCAGAATATACCTGCTCTTTCCTCCTGCTCTGCTGATTTCAGTGGAAGGCAGCCCTGCAGCGACTCCGAGGAAGCAGCTCGCTCCTCGGAGTCCTCCTTTCCACCCCACCTAGTCCTGCCCAGCGCTGCAGCATTGCATGCCGGGGAGGCCGAGCTCTGCTCACCATTCAGAGCAGCGGGAGAGCTGCTCGTGAGGCGTATGTTGAGGAACAAGGGAGTAGGCATGGGCTAAACAGAGCAAACATAACACTGGCTGTATATAAAGCTATCTTTTATAGCTTATTGTTTGTTGTCCCCAGGGCTGAATGCAGCTGGCCTTGGAAGCTAGGCAATTTGCAGTCTGAGTGGTACTTTGCTAACAGACACAATCCAAGGAGTCATGGTTGAATCAAATGAAAGGGAAGTGTGATTTATCACAGTAATGAAAGGAGAAGATAAAAGCAGCAGACAGGGTCAGGTCTCTGTGTCAACAACCGTGGCCTGAACAGAGCATCTTGGTGACACGTGCCAATCTGGAGAATCTGGAGCTAGAAGACAGTGCAGATTTTCCCCTCGTTTTACCCCTATGTGGTGTTTGCTGCAAGCAAGTGCTGAGCTCCTGTGCACAGCACAGCACACACCAGTGCATTGGTCACTCTTGCAGTTCAGTAACTGTGCAGCCCTGGCAGAATGAAGCAGCAGTGGGACAGGCAGTGACAAAGGGTCACAGGACATGTGCTGCAGGTGACTTGTGATGAGCTGTCAGCTCAGTCTAGTGCTCAGGCAGAAAGAGTCTCCTTTCCCCTTCGCCAGCCCATGCCTTGGGTGACTCAAGACTTTTTGTGCTTTTGGTATAAACAGCTGGGATGTGTCAGGTCTGCCCTGCTGATGGTCTGGAAGCCCTTGGGACATCCTGAGCCAGCGTCACACAGCAAATTGTGTGGTCTGTGTGATGGGCTCTAGCTGATCTTCCCCTTGGTGATTCCATGGAGCGTGAGTACAGCAGCTGGGGTAAACTGCCCATACCAGGTCATTCTGCAGGGTCAAGTCACTGCTGAACAGATTTGCAGCTAGGAATCTCCTTCATTTTAAGAAGCTCCATCTGTTGAGTATTTTCTGTCCAGCTTTCATGTTTAGCAGCTCCCTGCTTCTTCCCTCTGAGGGTGGTTTCCCCAGTCTGTTGGTGACTTAACTCATTCCATCAGCTGTGCTCGTCTCCCATATCAGGGCACACCTTGCAGACGGGGTTCAGTACTCAGCCCTCACCCAGTCCCATGCTGTAAACCCAATATGGCCCTTTTGGCCTTGGGGAGTAGAGGCTGGGCCCAAGAGAATCCCCAAAATAGGGGCAAAATACATCAGCTAGATGTGGTGTGCCAGGAGGAGGAGGTGTTTCACTATTTTCCAGCTCGGGTGGCTTTTTACCAGGCTTCATGTCCCTGCAAGTAACATATCCTGTTGTTTGTTTCAGAAGAAGTGCAAAGTAGAGATGGAAATTGAGAAGTGGATCCAGAAATATGATGCGGACATGGGCGAAAAACAGGTATCCTCTTTAAGGTGCTTGGCCCATCCCTGAGGTGATGTGTCCAGGTAGATCACTGTGCAAACAGCTGTGTGGGTCATACACAGGAAGGTATGGGAATGAAGGACAATCTACCATGCAGAGGAAGTGCAGGCTTTGGAATGAAATATTCCTTTGTCCCACCTAGGTGTGTAGTTCTCTGCTGTTTTTTTAGGGAACTATTGTTAAATTCCACAGTATTTGGAGGTTGGTGGATTGCTTCCAGTCTGTCAGACCTGCCCACTTGCTGTTAGAGAAGAGGGGTTTCACTTTTGCTTCAATCCTCAATCTTGTTGGTCCTGTCTGGTGTCCAAATCATGCTCCTGATTTTTTCCTGACCCACTTGAGAGAGACCCATCTTGGGATCCAAATTACCCATAGCAAACTGAGAATCAGAATCTCAACCTCTCCTTTGAGGAGGTCCTAGATGCTTTCATTTTCATACTCTTTTTCATGGAGGTGGACAAAAGCTGCTGGATCGCAAAGCAAAATGTAGGGAGGAGCCTAAAAGTTTGCAGAACCCCTACCCTGCCTGTTTTTAACAATGTTGTGCTATTTTGGCTTCCTATTTACTGAGTGCTTGGGCCACTGCGTTCCCCTAGCCCTTCTCCTCCATGTGTCTTACCCTAATGTGTTAGGAAGGGAATAAACTGCTGCGCTTGTACTTGCAACATGAAAACTGCGTGTCCTTGGCCCTCTGCGTGCTGGCACAGTGCAGCTCTTCCCAGGTGCCCAGCTGTAAGCAGTGTGCTAGGTGGGCCTCAGTGCCACTTCTCAGCAAAGCTGTTAGCGTGGGCTCAGTTCTGTCCCACCCGATGTGGTGTTTTGCTCACTGTGTAGTCAGGACAGGCTGGACAGACAGGAAGAGGCACGGTACCTGCTCAGAGTACCCAGCTGAGGGTGGATATGGTTTGCAATATGGAGAATTAGGGGAACAGTTTTCAAAGGAGCTTGGAAGATACTGAGACTTGGCATCTCTTGAAATCCCCTAGGCACTGGGCACACATGCCCTATTTAGTCCCTTTGAAAAGGCTCAACTGCTAATTGTGGTTCTCCTTAGATTCGGGATGCTAAGAGGATCCTTAATTAGGGATGTACAGGGAGGAGTTGTTGAATGCTTTCAAAATTGCTGTACTTGGTATCTACTGTCTTGCTAGGCTGAATATGAGGAGCTTTATGCTCTCTACTCTGAGGAGAAGGCCCAGGTGTCCCTGCTGCAGGAGAAACACAACGTGCTTATCCCGGAGTACTCGCAGATTGCCGAGGAGCGCAGCATACGTGAGCAGAAGCGAAAACAGGATTCGGATGAGTTGGTCACCATGACCATTGCTGCCACCCGCATCCAGGCCTTCTGGAGGGGATACTTGGTTCGATCGCTCTTCAAGATAAAAAGGAAGAAGAAAAAGAAGGGAGGGGGCAAGAGCTTCAGATAAGCACAGAAATCTATTCTCTCTCCTCCATTCTTTCCCCCGGCAAAGCTGCTGCCTCCTCTGGCTCTTCCAGATAAAAGCGTTAGCTGAGAGAGCCTTTGCAGTCAGGTCCAAGCTTTCCAGGGCTGGAGCTGGCTCTCAGAGTGAGCGTAAATCCAAAAAGTGGCATCAAGACACATCTCAGCATTTTATCAGGAGGATGTCTCCTGATGAAGGGACTGTGCCAAGCAGGGGTGCGGATTCCTGACTTGGTCACTCTGGTCCCCATGCCCAATTTGTGCTTTTGTGTCAGAGCCCAGTTCTGTTGATACTAACAGTGTCAATAAAATCATTCCTGGAGGCGGGATGACGTCCTGTGCCTGACTTGATTTCTCCTCGTTTGGATTTGAGAGAGAATTTCATTTTGGGGGATTTTTCCCCCCACTAGTTGGCAGATACAAGAAATTTCAAGGTCTATGGAGACTTTTTCATTAGGATGTCAGTACCTGTGTGGGCAGGTTGGGGTGTATTTGCATTAAGAGGGACATATCATTTCCAGAGGGGCCTGGGCACCCATAGCTTTGAGTTCGTACCAAGGGAAGGTCTGGACCTGCTTTTCGAGAAGCCCCTCTGTTGTAGGGGCTGCTTGGGGCTCAGATCGATGCCCTTTGGTCTTAGGGTTGTCTGAAACCTGTCAGTTGTCTGCAGATGTTGGAGTCTACCTGGAGAGGCAGAGCAGGAACACCTGCCATGGGGAGCACAGCAGCCCAGAGTCCAAATCCAACCGTTTCCAGACACAGGACTCGCCCTTAGGATCTATTTCAAAGTCTGATAGCCAGAGATGCTGGAGCTCATGACTGAAGGTCCCTCAGGACAACTCCTTAGAACAGGAAGAAATGCTTGACAGGTTTGCAGGTATAGAGGAGAGGCTTCAAAGCAGTAGAGAGAGTCTGGCTACATCTGTCTTCATCCAAGGACCTTCCCAGCCTGGATCCTCAGCCTTGGAGTCAAACAGGGACAGGCTGCAGCAGGACAGAGTGGGACTTTTTGGTCTTTGTGAGGAAACACGAGCAGATCCACACACCCTGACAAACACAACTAACGTGGTGCTGCCTGCTGCATTGGGAGTCTGTGGCCCTGCTGTCACAGCAGACTGGCTGCTGCCTGCAGGGCCCCGTCTGCGGAAGGAGCGGAGAGGAGCTGCAGCGACCCTGGCCCGTCTGGCAGCGTTCATCGTGGTGACTTGCTGGCCTTCGTCCCCTGGGTTCACTTGTTTTCTCAGGCGTGCAGGCAGTGGATGCCACGGATGGCTCCAAACCAACGGTCTCCAGGATCTGATCCACCTGGGAGGGCCCAGGCCTGGCAGTGCCGAGTGAACCCGTGCAGGGCAGCCAGCCCATGGCTCACGGGTGCAGCATGTCCAGGTCCCGACCCCGCAGCCGCTTCTGCCTGTGCACTGCCGCTGAGGAGCTGGGCTGCCCAGGAGGGCCCGTTCCAGGGACGTGTTCCTGGCCAGCCCTGGACGCTGTGTCATGGCCTGCAAGACCAGGGCCAGCCCGGAAGGACCCTCGGGCAGACATGCTCCGGGGACGAGTGCTAGCAGGGCTGCAGCCGCACGTGCAAGTGTCAGCGAGCCATACCGCGATGGCAGGCGATTAGGGGGATGCGAAAGGGTTGGAGAGATCAGAGAAAGGAAAACCCCTGGGGCTGGGGGGTGGCACTAAGCTAAGGGGACCTTGCTGACACTCAGCAGGGGAGCATCTGTCAAAGGTCCCTCTGGCTCTTCAATGATTTCTTGCTGTTTCCCATCTTCCCCAGATTATCCACTTTGTCGGGGGGATGTTATACTAAGAGGGGCAGTCAGGGTGACCACAGTCGCCTCTGGCTGGTTGTCCTCTGGTTGTCCTCAGCCCATGGTCCTCGGGCGGCCGCCTGCAAAGCCGTATTGCAGGGACCCCGGGGCTTCTCCCAGAGCTCAGCGGAGGCCCCTGCCCTTCTGAGAAGGAGCGCTCGGGCGGGCGAGGGTTGATCCTTGCTCCATCGCTGTAGCCTTGAGGCGGGTGAGGGTAACTGAAGCCGGCAGTCTGCTCTGGGGCAGGCCGGGTTCCTGGCAGGGCAGCGGTAACACAAGCAGTGTACTGGACTCCTTGGGGTGCTTTTCTTGCCGCATCTGAAGTCTCTTCTTGCCTCTCTTGTTACCGCTGGGAACAAAATCTTCAGCTGTGCGAGGTCACAGGCCTACGGGGTCACTCTGGTGGTGGTGGATCTAAGTAGCAGCAGGTCCCTGTGACAGTGGGACACTGGTAGCCATGGCATCCCATGGCAGAGGGTCCTGCTGGTGGTGGGTGCTGGTAGCACTGGGTCCCAGTGACAGTGGGATAGCAGGGGCAGACGTCCCAGTGAAGGGGGGTCCTGGTAGTGGTGGGTCCCTGGGATGGAGGGTACTGATAAAGATTGGTCGCAGTGGCTGAGGGTTCTTCATGGCAGAGGGTCCTACTGAAGATGTGTCCTGGTGGTGATGGGTCCCCATGATGGAGGATCCCCATGGCAGGGGGTCCTGGTGGTGGTGGGTCCTGGTGATGGTGGGTCCCCATGGTGGAAGATCCCCATGACCGGGGGTCCCGCTGATGGTGGGTCCCCATAGCAGGGGTTCCCCATGGCAAAGGGTCCTGGTGGCAGTGGCTCCCAGTGATGCAGGCGGTGGTTCCTGGCGGGGGTGGCTCTCAGTGATGCTGGGTCCCCAAGGCAGGGGGCCCCAGTGATGGTGGGTGCCAGTGGCGGTGGCTCCTGCAGGCGGTGGTTCCTGGGGGGGGGTGGCTCCCAGTGATGCTGGGCCCCCATGGCAGGGGGGCCCGGCGATGGGGGGTCCCGATGGCTCCCGCTGGCGGTGGCTCCCGGTGGCTCCCGCTGGCGGTGGCTCCCGCGGCGCAGGCTCCCCAGGCGGCCGCCCCGTCCCGCCCCGCCCCGCCGCCGGGGGT
>VWPW01024752.1:0-39932 GCA_013389825.1 Crypturellus undulatus | reverse complement strand
GGGGGTGCGCGGCGCCGCCCGCCGCGCCGGGCTCCGACACCTACAAGGGCTGGCTCTTCAAGTGGACCAACTACCTGAAGGGCTACCAGCGCCGCTGGTTCGTGCTCAGCAACGGCCTCCTCAGCTACTACAGGTACCGGCAGCGGCGGGGCCTGGGGTGGAGCGGGCTGCCCCGGTACTGCCCGGCGCCGCCCGAGCCGGGGCCCGCGGGGCCCGGCGGCTCCGTGTCCCGGCCTCTGGAAGCGCTGTCCTGGTAATCCTGCTCTTCCCGGAGTCGGGATTCGCTTCCTGGCGCGCTTTGCTCGTGCCCAGAGGCCGCACGTATCCCGGGTAGCCGCTCCCTAGGGAGAAGGGAGCCTCGGGGAAGGCGGTGGGTCTCGAGAGCCTTGGTGGAAGGAGGGAAGGAGGGAGGGAGGGATGGAGGCTGCGGGGCTCTCTGGCCCGTGGCGCCGGTGCGCTGCTCTGCTCCTTGGGGTTGAGCCTCCCTTGCACCCACGGAAATGTGAGGGTGATTACGATTTTGTTTTGTATTAAACCATATATATATGTATGTACATGGTATATTTGTACCTCAGGATGGGCCAGGTTTGTTCTTGTCTCTGTGAAGACTCTTAATTCCTTTCTCCTCTCCCACCACCTCTTTCTTGCCTGGGATTAGTTCACTGTGTCTCAGGCAGCGGAGGGGATCTCTGCTCTTAAGGGAGGTTGGAGCTGTCTGAAATACCTGTCTGTAAAACACCCGGCCGGGCCAGCTGGGGCTTCTCTTTAGCAGTGATCTGACGGCAGTTGTTTTCCTCCCAACACAACATTCCTGTTCCTGCTCCTGCAAGTCGCTGACCGCTGTGAATAAAACCCATCCCATATCAAAACAGAAACCTGATGTTAGGGCCTTGACAGAAGTTTCACCAGGGTTTTCTTTTGGATTTTTTTTTTTGAACTAAAAAACCCAAACCCCAGACCAAACACAAAAGCTCTGTAACAAGCAACCCCCGTCATTTCTTTACTCTTCAGTAATTCAGCTAACTTATTTGTAATGTGGTACTTCTATATTCTTTACGCTAGGTCTGTGTTTGGAGAACAGCCTTAAACAGTTGCAGGAATTTAGTGCTCCGTTGGTAGCCCTGTGAGTGCTTTTTTGTTGTTGTTGCTGTCAAAATGGCCCAAGGAAGAGGTTTTTGAGTGACACGTGGCAGAGCCGAGCTAGAATCCCCTGGTGCGGGGGTCTGGCCCGCTCGGATGCGCAGCGGCCACCTGGGTGAAGCGCTGTGCTGAGCTCATGTGTGGTTGTGCAAGGGCCATTTAAACACACTGAACTACTAAATCTTTATTGTTGAACTCGGTGAGAGATGAGTTAATTCAGTTGTGAGTCACGAGTACAGAAATGTAGCACAGATCACATGGGAAAAAGCTCCTTTTTCCTCCCTTTTTATTAAACACACGGAAAGAAAATGATGCTCTTCAAAACCAGCTCTCCTAATAGAGGGTCTGCCTGGCCCTCGAGTGCCAGCTGGGGTTGATGATGGCAGGGAGCTCCTGTGAGATAATCCTGGGTAAATGGCCATTTTTGTCAGTGTCATTTCTGGCTGATGGGAGCAAAGAATTCCCAAGTATCAAGCAGTAGGTTTTCATCTGCATCTTCTATGTGAGGAAACTGTTGTAAAACGCGTGCATTTCTGTATGTTTGACTTTCATACAGTTGGACTGTAAAAATGAGGTTCTGTAAAGGTCTCTGTTATGCTGTGTTCTGCATGTCTCATTTTTGACTGGTTCTCTGTACTCACCCCAGCTCTAAAGATGCGTTGCCTTTTTCTGTACTTGCTACAAAAGGTTATAGAGGACGATTCCTGCCCTTGGTAAGTCCCTGCACTCGCCTCGGTGGCTCTGGGCACCTTTGTAATTTGAATTTAGAAGAGGATTATCCTGCCGCACAGTCTTGATGACTTGCAGCCTTTTAGCTGCTGACTATTCAGGGCTAACGGAAGGAAGGCAATAAAAACTTCAATTTGCTCGTGCTTTAAAAGTCATCTTAATTGAAAAATTTCACTGTGATGCTTAAGGGCCTCCTTGAGGGAATTGATGCAGTTTCAGGTTGAAGCTTTTCATTTGAATTTCCTTCTGCCTGCTGTTTAGGTTACCTTTAAAACAAAACCTGCAGAATTGTCTGCTGGTGATTCCTGCTAGGTTTTTTATTTGTAGAGGTAAGTGCTGGAATTCTTGAGAGACCTATTGGGAAGTCCTGTTGTAATAGAGCGTAGGAGGGTGCTGCAACATATGGTGGGAATTACTTGTTGAAGTGTTTTCATGCAGCCAGGTGGAACTCTTGTTTTTTGTCTGGTTGGTCTCAGAGAAACAGTTTTATGAAACAAAACTTCTAATTAGAATATTCTTTCCAAATTCGTGTGAATATTGCAAGGCTCCCGTATCGTAGCTGACTCTACGGAGACTCATGTACCACCTGTGAAGCTTCCCGTGGAATGGGGCTGCGCGTTCTCTACTTCAAACCCGTGGCAGATGATAACAGCTCAATAGTTCTTAAAGATTTTGTGGGAAAATCTCTCCTTTATAGCTCTGTTTTTAGATTAAGGAGCTCTTCAGAAGTTGCACAGCAAAATGGTTGCCCAGGAAGTGGTCCTAGGTCTTTGGAGGGACCTCCTCTCTTCCAGACACTAAAATACTGGCCTTTCTTGACTGCAGAAATGAAGTGGGAGATCTGCCACCCCTGTTCTCCATGTTGGGTCCTTCACGTTGGTGCAGCTGCAGGTTGGTGGCTGACAAAGTGCTTGAGGGCTTAAAAATGCAACTGAGAAAGGGCTGGGCTGCCCCTTGAGCAAGGGGAAGCGCGGGAAGGTGCTGCACGTCCGTCTCGTCCTGTGGGTCTTAGTTGCCGTCTTGTTACGTGGCCAGGTTGGGAGGGCTCTGTGAGCTGCTGCCCCATCTGTCCTCCTCAAAGTCATGGAGTCTCCCATATGGAATAGCTGTGACTCTCATTGCTAGGGAATTTTGGGCTTGAGTTGTAGTTTTGAGCCCTTAAGTTCTTTTTTCTGTATTTCTGTTTGCCCTTGGCGTCCCTGTTAGTGTATTTTTTCCAAGCTGACTTGGATATCTAGTGTATAATGGGAGTCCCTTTGGCTTGGTGACGAGCGCAAGTCTTCCTGCGAACCCCTCTGGCAGCGTTCCACGTACGGCTTTATCACTGCCTGCGATTAGAGCGCGTGCAGGGGAGGATCTAATCACCTTGCTGAGATAAGTGTGCCCAAGCTGATTAGAGGGGATCTCAGATAAGTCTGAATTTATCGCAGGTTGCTTTTGGCTCTGCTGGTCGATATTCCTGATGAGTGTTGTCTTTTCCAAGCAACTCTCTCGTATTTCAGATAGCTTTAGTTTCAGGTGGTCTTCTCTACAGGGTTGGTTTCTAAATCCTTTTTTTTTCTTNTTTTTTTTTTTTTTTTTTCTTTGTAGGTCCAAAGTCTTCAGCCATAGTGCAGGTGGCCACAGGAGATGATAGTCAAAATAATGTCAAATAGAAGAAGGAAAAAATGGTTCATGCTGTACATTATTTGCTCACTGTTGTGACTGTCATGCTTTCTTCACCTGATCACAGCCCTCAGCTCTCCTCTCAGTGCTGGAAATGCTCTAGTGGAGCAGGTACCTGTGGTGGATCAGCCTGTGGTGTCCAGCTTGTGTGGAGGGGAAGGACAGTTGGATTCCCTGGAAGAACTTCCGCAAAGGAGATTCTCCAAATAACTCTGTTTATACAGCAGGCAACTCTTGATCTGCATTTTAAGGTCTTGTGTTGCGAGGAGACACCCAGGACAACCTGGAGTTTTCTGTGCTTCTTTGCTAGGGCTCCATTTGAAAGCTGAGGTGGTGGGTTCAGGTAGGAGTTGGAAAATCGCTATTGCTTTGAGAGTCAGAGGTTACTTGAGATCAGAAGGGACCTTGTAAGCGTCTGGTCCCAACCTCCTGCTCAACATGGGGTCCTGTGATGGGGTTGTTCAGGACCTTGCGTTGTCGAGGTTTGGATGCCACCAAGGCTGGAGGCCGCATAGCCTCCTTGGGCTTTGTTTCAGTTTGGCAACCTTTGTGATTTTAAAAAAAAGTTTCCTTATATCTAGTTGACACACAGTCAGGAAAGGAATCAGTCGTATTTACCAAAACCAAAAGCGTGAGTGGTTTTTTTTGACATATATTCTTCTAGAATGGTTTCTGTAACACCTTGTCTCACGCTCATATAAAGTTTCTAATTCCAAGTTTCTAACGAGTGTCTTGGCTCACCCCGACTATGAGCTTGGTGTGCTGGCCCTGTTTGCCCCGCAGTAGAGCTCCTTGGTGTTGGCTGTGTAGTGCAGCAGTTGGCCTTTGCTGCCCAGTACCATCGTAGCACAAGCTTTTTGAGCAGCACTTTCCTACCCGCTCCTGTGGGTGTCGTGTTCTTCCCCGTTCGGCTGGTTGGGTGTAACCAACCAACCAGAGCTGGGGACTCTCCTGTTATTTATTTATTTATTTTTTTTCCCCGCTGCATGTTCTCGGCGATGATATACTGAACCAAATGCTTCATTTGGTGAAGGTGTAGGAGAAGCAACGGGTTTATCTTTGCTAGCACTGAATTGAGGTGACCGGAGGTGAAGGGCACTCTGTGCAGTTCGCCTTGCAGCCTGTACTGCTGTCTCCGTGTCGGATGCACAACAAACCTCCTGGAAATGTCCCTCGCTTTGCAGTTTAGTTCCTGGGCACGTTTGCAAGCACAGAGCTTGTTTACGGGCACAGCTGTGCAGATGCTTGAGAGAATGGGATGCCTGTTTCGTATTTCTAATCTTAACTGTTTTATCTTTCATGCTGGGGATAAAAAAGCCTCGTAATAGTTATGCCTTTGGTATATTCTTACTACCTCCGTTTTCCTCTGCAAAGGCAGGGGAAGGTCATTCCTCAGTCTTTTGTTTCTACTTTATGTTGTTGGGAGCTGCTTTTCAGCTCTGCCTTCTGCAGCTGGTGGCTGAGGGCTTGTGCAAGCTGGTGGCCCCAGCTTGGTGGTAGTGCTGGCCTTGTTTACAGCTCAGAAATTGTCAGGGATCTTCTGGCTTTCTCTCCAGTTCGGATCTCCCCTGCTCTTTCTTCCAGCACAGCAGTGGCAAAACGCCATGGGCCTGTGCTCCCGGCAGAGCTGCGCCCGCTCCAGGGAGGAGGACACGGTTCTCCCCTCCGGCCCTGCTGCCCTCCGACTGCAGCTCTGGGGTCTGCGGTGTCTGCCTGAGCAACAGGTATTTACTTGAGCTGCAGGTTCAGATTCCTGCTTGCTCGATCCATCATCCTCAGTGCCCGCAGCAGTTCAGTGCTGAAGGAGCTGAGCATCTCCTGTGAGAAGTAATGCTAGAAACTTGCAAAGAGCTCCCTTGTTTTTATTATTTATATATATATACATATATATATATATATATATATATATATTTCATTATAATGTTCTTCTTAACCCAATTTACTTCTGAGGAGGAATTTGTGATGAATGAAACATGAAGTCTTTAAAACACTCTGTCTTGCTCCTGAATGACTTGGACTTCATCATTTCTAGGTTGATTTTTATACTGCAGCAAGGCAAACTATTGAACTTATTTTCTGTGTTGTACTGTGTGTGCAGATAAGTTACCTAGCTACACTGTAATTTACCCAGGTAAGTTTAGATAAGCTGGGGGTGAAATGACACTAGGACCCTCTGCTTTTCATAGATCTCTCCAGATCTTGTTCTGATAGTCAGATACTCAGGTCAGCACCCTGAAATATGAGTGATCCTGGTTGTTCCTCCAGCAGGTGGGTGGGCTTGAAGCTCCTGACATTTGTCCCCAAATTGTGATTTGCTGTTTGCACCCCCCTGGGTGCTAACAGCCTTCAGGAGCTGAGCTAGCTGTAGGGGGTAATTTCCTTTCAGGTCTTCATTATGCAGTTCAATTATTTTAATTGCTCCTATGGCATCTTGGCAGGGATCTTTATGTGCTTTATATCACCCTTTGTTTGACTGCAATCGGAACAGCTCCCTGAATAATGAATCCCGTGCTAGGCCCTTCTCCAAAGCGCAGGGCGCGTGGCAGCCGAGTGCGCATCAGCCTCCGAATCAGGAATGCGGATGGAAAGCCCGGTGCCGCGGGGCTGGCGACACCATTCCATTGGCAGTGGCAGCCCTGTGATAACCGCTGAGCAAATCCTCTCCTTGCTGCTGCTTCAGACTCTTACATAATTCATTTTACCTCGCTCTTGAAAGCTCTATTTTGAACCGTGGCTCACTGCTCTTAGTCATCCCTCCCTCCTCGCGTCTCCAGACGACGTTGCTCATAACTTGACAGTGTTCTGGGGCTGCTGGCTCTGCTGCGCTCGCAGACCCTGCGGCGGCCACGCACAGCATTTGCCCTGCCCGTGGCGCGGGTTTTGGCAGCGTTGGCAGTATCGACCCGCCGCCGCGCCGATGCGTTGTGAGTGCCTTGTTGCAGCAGGCGCCGTGCGTTCACCCTGCGTGCAGTAGCCCTGCCTTTTGCACCGCTTTGGGCCTCGCTGTTTCTGTCAGGCAGGAATGCTGAAGGGGCAGGCGCAGCAAATTCGAGTTAAGTGGTTTCCATGATACGTGTCAAGATAGATACGGTGCCATAAGAGTCTGTGCCTTTCCCTTTTTCTCTTGAAC
This sequence comes from Crypturellus undulatus, assembly GCA_013389825.1. Taxonomy (NCBI): domain Eukaryota; kingdom Metazoa; phylum Chordata; class Aves; order Tinamiformes; family Tinamidae; genus Crypturellus; species Crypturellus undulatus. The sequence goes on along the minus strand of VWPW01024752.1, from coordinate 33,268 downwards.
ACAAAGCGGTGATTCTTAAAATATGATATTAATAGCTAAAGTGGGTTTCTACTAAGCATTTTATAAAGAAGCAAGCAGCAAATACAGTTATTCATATCTGCTGCTTGCACATTACTGCTACAAACACAGGAGCTTTTTGCATCAGGTCTGTGGATTGGTAAAGCCGGATTTCGCTCCGAGTGCTACAACGACATGGTCGGTTGTTGGTGCAGGGCAGACTGTGTCCTTGGCCCGCATGCTGGGCTGGTCACAGTGTTTGCTGCAGCAGCACTGGGGCCGTTGTGGGCCTGGGCTGGCTGCCCCGGGCCCTGTGCTCGCCTTGCCCTGCACCAGGTCCTCACTGAAGCGCCCGGTGGTGCTCAGTGACACCCGGCTCTAAAGGCAGCTGTGTCTGCAGAATTGCAGCGTTCGATTCTTCCCATCTGGACTTGGTCCTCATCAGTCACCTGAACGTGGAACTAGGGTATTTGTCACAGAAGAAAATATCCATGGCACCTAATTCACCAGGACTGTGAACCTTCACTTTTTTTTTTTCATTTTTTCTTTCTATCACACACACAGAGTAATTACACACTGGAAGATTCTGCCCAATGGAAATACAGCTGGAAGTTTGCAGAACAATCTCTATCGTCTGCCCTGTCCACCAGGGTGCAAGAAACATCTGCAATGCGAGATTCTTCCCCCCACATCTTCTGTCATCAATGATATCCCTGCTTGCAAACATGCAGAAAATGAACAGGTTGCAGTTCAGATCATGGGCTGCGTCTTGATGCGCTTGGCTGCAAGAGGCCAGGACTGCTGGCTGCAGAAGGGGAGTGCGCGTGACTGAAGGGGATTTTGTCTGGAGCATCTAGGGGTGATATCGAGGGGCAGCAGCTGAGGGCGCTGGCTGTGCCTCCCGGCCATGAAGGGCCACGTTGATGAAGTTCCAGCTTCTCTTCCGGTTCCTTTCCAGGAGCGCCCGAATGAGCATGCGGGCCGCGCTCTGGGGCGGGTCGCAGGCCCTGGGTTCTCTTCAGTCGCTCGGGCTGTTACTGTCATTATATTTAGTGTGATGTTTTCCGGCTCTGCTGTTTCCAAGTGTTCGCGGAGCTGCGGTGGCTGCTGGAATCAGCTGGGTTTGTGGATGATCTTGCTGCGTTTCCCGGGGCTGTCATGTCTCACCCGCCAGGCCGTGGCTGGTGGCGAGGCACGCGAGGGGCAGCTGCTCGTTGCCTTGTTCCTTACGCACCCCCACGAACACGCGGTTCTGCAGCATGAGCGCCTCAAGGAGCGAGCAAAGCCGCTTGCCATGGCAACGGCGCTGATGGCTCCCGCGCGGCGGCCGCAGCGGAGCCGTGCGGCTGGGGCGAGGGGTTCCTGGAGCCGCTGGCGGGGTCCCCTGGAGTGCGGAGTCCTGGCTGGACTCCAGGAGATGCCAGCAAGGCTGGCGGAGCAGAGGGTGCAGTGGGGTCCTGGCACCCGCGGCTGGGGCACACAGCAGTGCTTTATCCAAGCGCTTTTCCTGCCTCTGTCACTTGTGTCTCTCTGTGATCTGCTTTGGTGAGAGGCTGCTGCAGGCTCTCTCCTTTTGAGCCTCTCCTGGGGTGTCATTTTTATAAACAGGACTTACGAGCCAAATCGCAGGTTGTTTTGCCCTGAAGTAATCTCTTATTTCTAAGCTGCTGTGGCCCAAGTTGTCTTTTTTTTGGAAACGATCCAAAAGATGGAAGAATCCTCTTAATGTGAAATAATTGGAGTCATGGGGCCAGCACGCTGTCGGTTCACACAGCACTTGTTTGAGTTGTGTTTTACTTTATTCCCGTGAGGCCACAGGTAGGACTCCTCTTAGAGCTGGTTTAGCGCAGTGTCAGCAGTAGCGTAGTCCTGCCCAGGGCTGAGTGAGGGATCTGGGCCTTGGTGCTGGGCAGTAGTCCAAAATATCCTCATTGGGGCTGTCCCAGACAGGCTGTCCCTGTGCTGGAGAGGTCCCGCGAGGAGGCCCTGCCGTGGTGGCTGGCCCCAGGACAGGGTGTTGGCGCACGGGATGTCCAACATCCCACGCGAGGTGCAGAGAAACGTTTTGTGTCATCAGGAGCAGGGCAAATCCTGGGCCAGGGTCTCGGGAGGTGGAGGAGGTTCTTGGGAGTGTTTGAGCTGCAGAGGGGACTGCAGGGCTTGTTGCTGTGTGCTCCCAGGGGCATCTGATGAGGATAATGATGTGGGGAAGTCTCCAAATACAGAGGAGGGGAGTCCTGAGCAGAGCGAGTGAAAATAACTCGCTTTGCTCCTCATGCTGCTGCTCCTCTCCTTCCTGGTGTTATTCCTGGGGCATTGCTTGGGTCCTCGCTCCAGCTCTGCTTTCCCAGCTCTTCTCCCTTCAGTGACCGTCCAGTTGTGATCTAGCGGTGTTGGCTTGGGAAGACGGTTATAAAGAGCCATCTCGCCAGCGCGAGACTGTTCCGGGCCTCATCTAGGAAATAAGCAGCAGCTACTCCTAACCCTGAAAGCTCTGGGGAGGAATCAGTGAGGATCCTGAAGCACAGAGCAGCCAGTGGGATCTCCCTGTTGGAGCTGTGCAGATCCTGGAGCTTCCAAGAGTTTGTAAAGCTGGTGTTACTCATCCAGGTATTCCAAGCACCTCTTAATTTCCAAGCTCTTTGCAACTGCAGTGCTTCTTTCCTCCTCTTTTTTTAAACAGTCATTCCTATTCCCTGAAGTTATAAATTAGCCTCTACACTGAGGGAAGGGCTCTTGCCTGATCACTGCAACCCTCTGAGTACGGAAGAGCTGACAGAACTGCAAGTTGGAACCTGTGCTGTCGTTAAACAGAGCATTAATGACACATTACGGTTTTATTGGGCAAAGCTCCTAATAACTGTAGTGTTTTAGTGGAACATCTCAGGCATTAAAGAACTGAATGAGTTAGTAATCCCTTGGGAGTGGGATTTGCTTTGGAGCTGACAGAGATGGACTTTTTTCTTCCCTCTTAAGAAAAGTATTAAAAGGGCTTCTCTTTTGAAGTGGAAAATGGAAGCAAATTCCTTGGAAGTTTAGTTTTGAGTTTTTGGAGTTTAGCTGCAGAGGTCTAGAAAAGTCTATTAGATGTGTTATTTTTACTTTGGGATGCCCTGTGTTGTCCTTTGAGTTTTGGTTGTCTTTTTCTGTCTCCAGCCAGAGGTCCCAATAATTTCTTTGCTGGGTACCTCAAACTGCACACAGTTTTCCCTCGCAACATGTAAGTGTCTGTAATTACTCTACTGAGCTGGATTCTCCTTCACATCTGTAGCCTAAACTGATTTTGCAGTGCAAGAATTTAAATATCTTATATACTGCCTGTGTGCCATGATCTCTGTCCTGGGGCTTTACAGGTTAATATGTTACCTGTTTTCTGCTCTTCTGGACGGAGCACCGTGTTGATGTCTGGATATTCCATAAAACATGTGAAATGGGATTGATTCATCGGGATTTTTACTTTTAATTTCCAAGTGTGCATTATGTGTGGACTCAGAGAATGTCAAGTGAAGTTGTGTTTGTTCCTGGGAGCAGGGGAAGGGTTTTCAAACTGATCTTTTGTCTTACGGGTTAAATTCCACAGTCAATGTACTGTTTGGTGGCTGGGCATCAAGTCCTTCAGGGAAAAATACCTGAAACTATTGCAGGAAGGCAGCGGCAAAACTTGTAGCAAAGCTCTCACTGCCAGGAATGTGAAGATTAAGTTTTCTCCGTCAATGTAACTGCTGAGTTCTATGGGCCGTGTTTCAGAGGTGGATGTAAAGGCTGACAGCTAAGTGGTTGTAACAGGAGTAGGGGCCATGTAGGCTTTTTAACTGCAGCGTAGTGTGGATTTAATGTTCTTGTGAACCTACTCTCAAAGGCATTTCCAGGATGAAGATTTACAGTTTCTGTGGTCTTTGAAAGGCTGAATTTGCCAAATTCTAGCTCCGTCAAGGTGAAATGCCAGTACTAAGCTGGCTTCCAGTTGTGGTGGGATTGTGACGGTGTAGTGGGACATCCTGCATTCAGCACTGCCTTTTGCTTCCATCAGTTTGCATTATTTTTTGCTTGTGTTGCAATGGAAATAGGTTATTTCTTACAAACCCCTTGTCCCATATGAGTAAATGGCATCCTTACCATTACCCCTGCTTTCAATTCACGAGTCGTGGTGTGTTTTATGGGAATTTTGCTGATGATTTTAAGTACAACTAATCAAGTACTGTCAATCCACAGTCTGTTACAGCAAACCCATCCACAGGCAGCAGGAGTTGCCTTGAAACACGTTTCCCAGCCAGAACAATGCAGAGAGTAAGATTTTGCACTGGGACTTGTGTGCTGCTAAAAAGGAGGATCATTTGACTGTGTTGAACTTTGGCAACGTGCAGTGTGTGGTTCAACACAGAGCTATTGAGGGCCCTGTCGCCTCCGTTGGGTCTGGTCGGAGTGGAGATGTTGTGTGCGGGTTGGAGACTGGTGGTGGGTAAATTGGTGTCCTCCTTCCTGCTTATATTCCTTGATAAGAGTTGCATTATGAAAATAAGCCCCGAGTAGGGTATTACTGTGCCTCAGTAACTCCTGATTTTTTTTTTCCAGAGTGAAACTCAGTGCCTTTGGAAGAAATGTGAGAGTTGCATGAGAGATGTTGATGTTTATGCTCAAAATAATTGTCCAGTTTCAGGGTATTCATGGCTGGAATAGGTGAACGTTTCATGCTGCTTGCTGCCAGGTACATCTTCTATCTCTTTAATATAATCCCAAGAACAACGTTTGTGCTGTGCCAGATCTTTATACGAAGCCAGTTTCTGCATGCAGGTGCCATAGTTCGAACAGCTTAGTTTCTCCTTGCACAATAATCAGGATTGGTCATCCCACCCATTTACTTGGGGAAGAATATTTGACTTTTTCCCTAGGATCACTTGTGATCAACCCATTTGTGGTAACTTAGCTATTTTTCTTTAAGCTTTTCTGTTTTGGCTGGATGGAGCTAATCAAAGGCAGATCTAAATTTAGAAGAACCTTTTTTTATTTTTTTTTATTTTTTTTATTTTTTTTTATTTTGTATCTGCTCATTAAAGTGCAGACTTGAGATTGGAGAAAGGCTTCCTACAGCACTCTTCCTTCTCCATGTTACGGCATTTGCATTTACTTTCCCACCCCTTGAAGAAATGATGGGAGATCTTCAGGATTTTCATTGGTTCTCTTCCTTTACTGGTATAAAAGAAAAGTAATTAATTTTCGTGTATAAAATCATGCCAGTGCATCAGGGGAGGAAGGGAAGAGGCTGAACAAAGCTTTATTTTCTGCTTTTGTAAAACATAGCTTTGCGTTAGCAGTTCTTTTTTTAACGTTCTTAAAGAAGTGACTGATACTTTTCTGTCGTCCTTATATCCCTAAAAAAGGCAGCGGTGGCAGTTGAGACCAGTGATGGCAGAAATGGCCAGGCAGCAGGTTGGACCCCTTTATCTCTTGCTGGGATCTTCTCCTTGCCCCAATCCAAGGAGGATTTAATGATTTGAGCCCTTAATCGCCTTTGCTTTCCCTCATTAGTGAGTCTGGCAGCAGATAAAAAAGTGAGAGGGTGAAGCAATGAGACGGCTGCGGTATAATGTGTTTTAAGCCGTTGTTTGGACGAAGGGAAGCTAATGGGAGAGACCTTTGCTGGGTTGGGTTGCTGAGGGCTGGGCTTCTCTCCAAAAAGTTAAGGTGTTGATGGCTGCACTTTGTAGTACTTAAATTTTACTCAATCGCTTGTGTATAGAGAAAGCTCCGCTCTTGGTAGGCAGTGAGAGAAATGGGGTTGATACCTTCTGTCTTTTGGACTATGAATTTTATCTGGTGGCAAGAGAGGGTGCGGAATGAGGTGATGCTCATTGCCCTCTAGAGCACTGAGGGGCTTCGTGGCTTGAAGAAAGTGCAGTTACAGCTCGGAAGTCTCGAGGCCCAAGGGTTTCTCTGGAGGCTACTGGGACTTACTGTTTTCGCTGGGAAGCCGTCATTTTTCTGGCCTGTCCTAGCTGCTGCACGTAGAGCTCTGCCTCGCGGCGTGGCTCGTGCCCTAGTGCCTTGTTCTGTGGAATGTGCTGGGGCAGAAGCGCTTCATAGCCTCATCTGTACATTTAGAAGTGTCTTTTGCTTCTGCTTCTGGTTGACTTTTAGTTTGGCAACAGAGGATGAGTTGTCTCGTGTCCATTTTTCTTCCAAAAAGAATTTCTGTGGGGTTGGGATATTCTGAAGTTTGTACCCTGCTGAGGATGTTTTTGTCTCATCCTGTTTAATGTCCCAGCAAAGCAGAATTTCCTTCTTTTTTACCTTTATTCCATGTTTTTTGGCATATTTTTTTCAGAATAGCTTCTAGAGTATTTTGATTCCTCAATTAGGAACAGATACGAGTGTATAAGACAAAGGGAATATATCAGCTTTTTGTAGGAGCCCTAGCTCTTGTGAGATCTTTATTTCTGAATACAAAAAAGGAATGACTGTGACAAGCAAGTGTCTTTCATTGGCACTGGCAACGCTCTTCTTTCTGATACCTTGAATTCTTCTGGTAAGTCACAGTGGCTTCAGAAAGGGCTGTCTGGAATTGGACTAGAGCAGCAGTGATGGGTCAAGTTATTCTATTACTACCTGCTTGGATTTTCTTAAAAGGAGGAAAGATAAGTATATATAGAGTGGTTTTTAGATCACTTTTTAGTATTTTTATTTTAGTGTTCTTTTGTTTGTCTTGTATCTGACCTGCTTTAACACCTGCATAAATACTTGTTCTTCAATATCCAATACTTCAGCTATGCCACAGAATTCAGCTCTTCCTTCTGTTGACTAGGGAAACTTCAAAGCTGTGAGAAGCTCCGGAGCACCGAGTTCCGCCTAAGTTCTGAGCTGCTTGTCAATATTTGTTCTCAAAGGTGTAACTATCTGTGGTGTCATTTATATTAGCGGAGCTTATAGCAATATTGTGATATCGGTTAATGCACATGGCAACAGACTTCCCATTTCCCTGTTTTCACTTTTGCTTTGGCTGTTGCCTTGTGCACTGAGTACTTTGCCTGCTTTTGTTGTCCAGTTTGCGCTGTTCTAATTAGCCAGGACATCTCTCTCTACTTTTATTTTGTTGTCTCAAGCAGCTGCAGCTTGAAATCGCTTAGGGGAGCAAAGGAGGCCGACTTGGAGGAGATCAGCGTTCGGTCTCTCTGCTGTGGACATGAATCCTGCTGAGCAGGAGCTCTATAAATAACGTGTTTCCAGTCATGCTCCTGCAGTGTGAGCTCTTGGGTCACCCTTCGTGGAGCACCAGCGCCCAGACTGGGACTTGGGTGTCTGCTGGCAAAAAACCCTTTGGGTTTCCAGGTGTCTGAGCAGCCGCGTGGGGTTTTGCGGATTGCTCAGTTGAGGGAAAGCATCTGTTTGTGCAGAATGCACCAAGCGTTCCTCAGTGTGAGCCTGTCTGCCTGCCTGGTGCCCGCACACCGGCTGCTTCGCAAGCTCATTGCTTCCCAAAGCGGGTGCGTTGTCAAGGCTGCAAAAAGGCACTTGCTGGAGAGAAACGGGCTGTCTTTGAGTAATGCCTGTTGCTGTTTCTTGTGTGGATGTGAACCTCACTGGGGTGATGGAGACGCTCTGCAGCTCTCACGCACGGATGGCAGGTCCTTGCCGAGCAGCTGTGTCCTGGGCTCTCTGGAAGGCAGCGCAGATCGGGCGTTCTTAGGAGATAAACTCCAGAGCTCTCCAGTAGAAACAAAACCACAACCTCTCTGTCTGTGCCAGTGAGCAGAGGGCAGGTCTGACACTCTGTTGAAGCAGCTCTAAATCCCTGCACGAAAACTGGAGGTATCCGTTGCTCCAGGGAAGTTCTCTCACAGCACACTGCGAAAATAACCCAGAGAGCCTGGACCAAGGAGCTGGGAGATCTGCATTAAATTGTAACTCGTCCTTGTCTGTGTAAGGGAGCAGTTCTGTATGAAGGTAAATGACTTTGCTTTCCCTCTTGGCCATACATTTAACTTCTTTTTTTTTCTATTCCTGGTAACCCATAATCTACATCTATAGGTTTTTATTGATAATGTACAGCCATATGTACTGATTTCCATTGCAAAGTATGGGCATGACTCAGATTCCAGGGCTAAATTCTCCCCAGTGTGTGAAATGTGCGTTTCGCTTGAGCGTGTGTTTCTGCACGGAGGCTGAGAGGGAACGGTGTGTCCGCAAAATTAGGAGCAGTAGGACTGTCTGCGTGGCATTTACTTTGGGAGGGTAAATACACTAACGCCCTCTCACCAAATGCTTGTTTGTTATTTTGGAGATTTGTTTTTCATCATCTAATACCTTGCTATGATTTTTTTAATAACATCAAAAATATAGAGAAGGGGTGTGTGCATATATATATATTTTTCCAGGCTTCATCTTTGATTGACTTGATGAGCAGTTGGCATCTAAAGCAGTGCGCAGTGCTGAAAATGTGACTGTTAAAGGAGGCTCAGGAGTAATGCAGAGAGACTTGCTCTGGGCAACAGACAGAACAGCTGAAATGTTTCAGAAAAAAAAAGATCCATGACAAGGACACTGGGACATTTGCAAGATCCGATCCAAGAGTCTAGATTGCAGGCCAACCAACACTTAGGTTTTATTTAAAACAAACAAAAAAAAAACACCTTGGCATCTCTCACTTCTGGAAAGGCAGCAGCCAACATTAAAAATATATATATATATTTTTATGGTAATGTTATTAAAAAAAAAAAAAAAGGGAAAGAACTTGCTTTCTGACACACCCTCCCTTATGTATTTAAATCGCATGCGAGTTTTAAGTCCCTACTCTGGGCACTAGTTTGTATGAGAAAGCTGCTCTCGGATCAGCCTCTAACCTCTGCATCTGCCAGGACCGTGGCCTGGAGGACTAGTGGGGTATGCTGTAAGTGTGATCATTTCATAAAGATGATAATGTAGATCACTGAAATACCTATGCTGCGAGTATCTCTGTGCTGTAACACCTTGGCTGTAAGTGCCTCTTCCAGTTTTCAAGCTCATCATTCTTTCTTCTTTCTTTTATTCTTCTGCTTCGACTGCTATTAAATTTATTATGCCAACTAACAAAAGACTTTGTTGTAACTAGCTACTGAAAGACAGACAACTGCTTAGTCTGATATTTCTTCTCTGTGAAGGACCGATAATTGTCATTAAAATTAGGCTATGCTAGACAGATCTGAGCACAATTTTTAAGGATTAAATTTTTGGTTAAGCCCTTCAACTAGGTGCTGTCTGGTGATGTGAGGTATTTGCTTGAGCAGGTGCAGTTACTTCACAGCATTTGGAGAGAAAGTGCAACCCTTTTATATTTGCCTTCTTGTGTCTAGACCTTCAAATAGGGCCCTGTGTAGCTGTGCGGCTTTTGGAGTGGCCTTGACTCCCCTAAGGAGGTGGATCCACAAGAATTATTCCATATGGAATGAGATTCTGTGCCATAACTTCAGAGATGTTTGGATATTGGCAAAAAGCAGCACAATGGCTTTAAAATGAGCTTAGAAGTTGGAGGTCATGAGCCATAACTCACGCACAGCGTCTCTGGAGAAGACGTGCTCAGTTTTGAGAACATTGTTGACTTGCACAAAGGCAGAGCTGCTTGCGGTGGTGGAAAATATCTGGGCGCCCCTCGTCTATCTACATTTGAGTGCCTTGAGAAAGACTGGACAAGATTAGTGCCTGAAAAAGGAAATAAAAACACCCCACACTCGCACAAATATATAATCTGAAAGATTAGGAAGTCTTGCTCAAGTTATGAGCATGTGTTTGTGGGACAACCGTGAAAACCGAGACTTTAATGGTACCCTGTGTTCTCTTGAGATGTTCGTGGGCATGCGGATGAGAAAAGGTAAGTATACAAGATTGCAATGGTCTCTTTAACACAAGAAAATGTGAAATGTGGCTTTTGGTGGTGGTGTAGTTATTAAAGCTCTCTTGTGAGCTGTGGAACCTCAAACTTTGAGTGATAATGGGTGATGGAACCTAGCGGTGGTAAGTAAAGGTGAACTTCAGTTAAGTTGATTTATTTGTTGCCAGGCCAAACATCCACTTTTTGTATTGCCGGGGATCCTTTTGTGGAAGCCCTTCCAAGTGGGAAGGAGGTGTGTCTGAGAAGCCTCCTTGATGCCTCCTCGAGTGCCCTGGAAAGCCAGAGGCAACAGCTCCAGGGCTTTTGTAGCTCGTGTGTGTTAGCTGCAATGTGCTCAGGAGCTGATTAGCAGGTGTAGATACAGGGGGGCAATTAGGGAGAGGAGTTGCAGGCAGCTGGTCAGCTGGTTTGGTTAGGAAGGGAATGATTTAGAAACCTTGTCGGAAGCCGTGAGGAGGTTCTGGAATCCTTCATGCTCCTGAAGGCACCCTGTAATTGGAGTTACACGTGAGCTACAGGCAAGCTGGCAGTGCTGCTGGTTTTGCCAGCAGCATGGCTATCACCCTAACCATCTCGTTGAATTAAATTCATGTTCCTCCTGCCCACATGGTGCACTGCCGCTCCAGCTCCCTGTGCAAGATTGCACTGTCCTTGCAAAACCCTGCTGAGCCCCACGCTGGACTGAATGCTTGGTGTGGGCTCCAGGAGACCCTCTGGGATTAAACACCCATCTCAGTGCACATAGTGATAAATGGGAGTGTTGGGTTCCTTCAAACATGCAGAAATGCAGTGCTCGCTCTTTGACTTCCCAGTTTCACAGTGTTCAAGGAAACAATTATTGTCTAGGCAGGAGACGCCTTTCCTTGAACTTCCACCCCTCCGTCGGCCAGGCCAGCCCGGGCACGAGCAGCTCTTGCCCTCCCGGCGTGGGCAGGGGTTGGGCTGCGGGCTGCTGACCTCCTCGTGGGGTGTCTCAGTGGGGCGGACCAGTGTGTTTGCCATCTGCGGCATCAGCTGCTGGCTGCCTGCCCGGGCAGGAGGCTCAGGGCTTTCGCATGCCCTTACTAGGTTTCCTGCTGCTTAGGGCTGAGGATATTCTTCCCCACCCAAATTTTTTCCCCATAATTGATTCCCATACAGCCTTTAATTCGTGCTTTTTAAAAAATTATTATTTAAATTTTTTTGTCAGAAGGTGAGGGCCGAGGTGGGCTCCTCTCCTAGCCAAGGTTACCCCTGCCATTGGGCACGGAGCTACTGTTAATCTTTCCTATTGCTTCTTCACTTGCCTCTTCCTAAGGAACTGGGAAATGCCACGGATGGCCCCTGCTGAAGGAGCTTCCCTGGCTCCCTTCTCCTCCTTGGCGGGGTTCTGGCGTTCCTGTGGGGTGTCTGGTAGGTTAGGCCTCACCAGCCCTCCTCGGTTCCTCCTCTCAACCTGCAACATGCATGGCCCCGCAGCCGTCCCCTTATCGGGGGGGACAACCGGGGCGGCTCCAGACGTGGAGCACTGATAGCCCTGCGCCGTGGCAGGAGAGGGGTGCCCATGGGTAACCAAACACTTTGCTACTGTTCTAAAAATTCTTATGCTTTTAAAAAACACACTTTTTTTTTTTCTCCACGGAAAGTAAAGAAACAGAGACGCCTTTCTCAGATGATGCAGTCTTGTGCTTCCCTATTTCACCCTGTTGACCATTGCCAAGGTTTCTTGGCAGAAGCTCTGCCTTGTGCCCGAGGAGGAATGATAAGGGGATTGCAAAAGCTAATTCTGAAGAATATGTATCCAGCGAGTAGATAGCTTTTTACACAGCACCCTGTTCTTTGGTATGGGAATCCTATTAAAAAAAAAAAAAATCAAAAAGGCCACCCTTTTGGGGGAATATTTGAGTTGGAAGGAAGCTGGGGCATCTTGGTGTTTTCATGGGTCCTTGACCCATCTTGGCTGTAGCCAGTTGCAATAAGTTCCCCTTTAAATAAAAGTGGTTTCCTCTTCTCCCTGCAGTCCCGCTGTAGCCCGTGCTCTGTGTTTGCGTTGTCTGTTTCTGTTTTTCCCGGAGGTTTTGAAAGGGGTGGAGGGAAGGGAAGAGAAAAAAAAAGTCCTGCAGAGCTTGCAGTTTTGGAGCCCTGCTGAACGAGCCTGTAATCTGTTGAATGTGCATGTTGCTCGCTGCACGAGCTGGGAAAATATTTCCTCTGCCCCGCGCTTGTTTTCACTTGGATTCTGTGTGCTGTGGTTGAGCTGTCGTAAAAATACTTTTCCTTGTACCAAGGGAGAGTCCAAAAATCCCCAAGAGTTTCCCTGCCTGGGCTTATAGTTTCTAACTTCGGGCATTTCTCAAAGGAAAAACCAATTTTTGCAGCATAAAGGCGAAGAGGGAAATTTGACCCGCTTAACTCCCTGCTCCCCAAAGTGCACGGAGCTACCACGTCCGGAAGGGTGCCCTGTGCGCGGAGCCAATGCGTGTGAAATGGCGCGTCGTGTGCGGAGCTAGCGCGTGCAAAAGGGCGCCTCATTCCTGGGGCTACCGCGTGTGAAAGGGTGCCCCGTGCGCAGAGCTGACACCTGTGAAATGGAGCCCCGAGTGTGGAGCAAGCGCGTGCGAAATGGCCCCTTGTGCACAGAGCTAATGCCTGCAAAATGGCACCTCATGCGCGGAGCTAACACCTGCAAAATGGCGCCTTGGCGGCGAGCGTTCCTCAGGCCCTGTGCGCGGGCCTGGGCCGAGGCGGGAGATGCCTTGGGCTGTGGGCGGCCACCCTGTGGCTACAAGGGGCTTTTGTTCGCACCCTGGGAACAAGGCGCCCAGTGTGCTGGGGCGCGGGCGCTTCCCATCCCGCACGGCGGCCGGGGCAGGGCCACCTCTGCAGGCCACAAGGAAGGAGGCAGCCACGTTTCTGGGCTGGTCATGGTGTGAATCCTCACGGTGAGCGCCGCTTCGTGGAGGGGAACCGGCTAGTGGACGCTGCCAAAGGACGTTTGGAAACGTGCATCTTTCAGCACTGCAGGATCCGTGGAGTTGTTCTGCTCCAGGGAATCTTTAGATTAGGAATTTGGTGTGGAAATTCCCGTGTATATTCCACAATTGACTTGTGCTGTGTGAAATATAAAAAAAAGCAGCTGCCCATGGGATGAGTGCCCAGATGGTTCTGATGGGCTCTCCAGCAAATGTCCACAAATGGGCTTTTCCTGTCCTGGGAATGCCTGCGGTCACGTTTTAGCCCCTGTGCTACCCTGGACTCCGTAATTGAAACAAAATCCCCCCAGAGACCCTGCCATCCCAGTTAATTAAGGAAAGGGCTTACCTTCGTGGACCATGGTGGTTCTTTGGTGAGGTCTTCAAAATGTGGCCTGCTCCAAGTACTTCAGTCCTGTGGTCTTACTTGCGGGCCAGGCAGAGTGTGAACTTGTTCTCTTTCATTTGCTATCCACATCTCTTATGTTTTCCAGTTTTGTTTCCCCCTCCTTTTCCTTCCCCATTCTTGCCTCTGCCCTCTGTCCTCTCTAAAGAGTGTTTTGCAAGGATGGAGTTGATATAAATAGGATTCCCTGGCAGTAGAGCCGTTAACTTAGTTACTGCTATATTAATCTTTCAACCAAATAAAAAAGCGAAGTTAATAAATTAGCAGGAAGATGTTAAAGTCACCCGTGTCTCAACTCCAACCTCTGAAAGATCCTGTAGGGAAAAATAGGGAGCACTTGACCCAGAGTGAGGAGAGATGTGTTGGAGATGGTGTTGTGTGAAGCAGGTGTCAGCGGGCATAAGGTTTTTTCCAATTTCTCGCTGTGGTAGGAATCCAGCAGCTCTTCCAGTTTGGGGTTGAAATTGTCATTTGGAGGTGGCAACATGCATCTAAAAGGGAGCGTGTACCAGCATAATCTTTCTTGGAAGAATTTTGATTTTTCTTTCAGAAAGTCAGTGAACATTGATTTCTTGAGTAAAAAGCTTGAAACAGGCCCAGTACTACTGTGGTTTTCTTCATCTCAGATGAGAAGGTAGTTCTGTGCAGTGCACGTTACTAAAAGCTGGTTGCAGTGCTGAAGTCAAATACAGAGGTTTTTTTTTTTAAGTATAATCCTGTGAGATTTTTTTTTCTCTCAATGCTTGTTCTAGAGCAATGACTTTTTAAGTGCTGCACCTGAAGTGATGGACTTGCTGGGATTTTATTTATTGTTTTGCTGTGTAGCATATCTGTGGTAGCAAACTGGTTCCCACCTCCAACTGATAATTTTAAGCTCAAACTGGGCTCCTGGAGGTTGCATGCTGTATAGTCAAGACATAAAATCACCGACGAAGGGTCAAGCATGTCAGTGCTTTGGCCACAGAATATTCCTTGACTTTTGCAAGGTTAGCAGATGTGAGGTAGTTCACTTGTTACCCAGGTGTTAAAATGAGGAAGGGCTGCACAATTTCTGAGTTAAATGACTATGAACCCCCTGGTTGAAGTCGTAACAGTTGGCAGATATGGACAGAAAAATGCCTTGCAGCTATTTATACTATGCGTTTACATGGATTTCCTACACTTTGCTGGTCATTTACTGCCAGGAAAGCAGTTGCATTTCCATGAGTTCCAACACGTGTTTGTTTTCCTGGTGTTGCAGTGATGCCAGCCCTGTTTTATCAGTGCATCCAACGTCCCATAACCCAGGGTGGGAGTGCAGAGATGTGGATGTGCCTTGCTGTGAGTGAGGATTTGCTTCCCCCATGCAGAATTGCCCTCTTCCCATTCTGCTGGGGTCAAAATTCTCCCTTACATTGATGCCTTCAGCTTTCTTGTTGCAGGGGCAAGCAGGCTCTTGCGTAGCAATGAGCAGATGCACAGAAGGGCTTGTTCTGCCCCTTGCATGTGTTGCTTGGCTCTGCTGCAGCCTGCGCTTGCTTCAGCCCCTGCTCAGCACATTAGAGCGGAGGTGTTTATCCTCGTCGTGCTGCTGGAAAGCAGGGAAAGAGGAGAAGCTCGTGATTTGTTTACCCAGCAGCGTGGGATTACTGAGCTGCCAGGCGTGTGTTTGACCTGGTTGTGCTCAGTAGGGTGGCTGCAGCTGGTGACGTGGAAGGTGCTCGACAGGTTTTGGTACAACAAAGCACGGCAGTGTTGGCCTCCGTGCTGTGTTATGGGGCTCCTTGAGCTGCTTTGGCACCCGACACACCTGCATCTCTAAATCCACAGTATTTTCAGGTCTCCTGATGGGTTAGTGGGTTGCCCTGAGCTGTAGGGTTTGCATCTGCCTTCTCACAGACTCACAGAATGGTTGAGGTTGGAAGGGACCTCTAGAGATCATCTAGTCCAACCCCCCTGTACACACAGGGACACCTAGAGCACAGGGTGGCATCCATGCACGTTTGGGAGCTCTCCAGAGAAGCAGACTCCACAGCCTCTCCGGGCAGCCTGTCCCAAGGCTCTGGCACTCTCGCAGGAAAGTTCTTCCTCATGTGGCGATGGAACTGCTTGGATTTCAGTTTGTACCCATTACCCCTTCTCCATGTGTTGCGTGGGCAGTGCAGTGTTGCTGGTGTTCTGCTTTTCCTCCTCGCTGATGTCCGGTTTGGGGAGGTGTCATCCCGCTCCTGTAGTGTCTGCCCTAATGGAAGGTGTTTCACGTGCACCACGGTGCTATGATGAAGAGGTGTCACACTGCTGCCTTCCTCATTTGTCTCAGTTTTGAGTGCGCTCTCCGTATGCAGCACCTGAGTGCTAGGAGCAGCCTTCCAGCTGGGAGCAAAATAAATATAATTAGGTTGAGATGTGTGTTGCTTGACTAAATTCCTTTGGCCTTGACTGCATGTGTAAAATCCACATTATTCCCAACCGTCAAGACAAAACGCCAAGGAATGTGAGCCATGATCTCCACAGGGTACGTAGTAAGTGATAGCAAGGAAGACGGTGCTGCATGTGACCATTAGTTTTGTGTTTCTAGATCCAGTAGTTCTTAGTAGCACTGATACCTCCAGCCTGTAAAGCAGACTCTTTCCCCTTTTCCCTTTTTCCTTTCCCTTTTCCTTTCTCTTTCCCTTTCCCTTTACCATTCTTCCAGGCAGTTCTGTAGTGACTCAGGCTGAGAGCTGCTGTTCTCCCATGTGTCAGGGGAAGTAATTTCCGAAACCAGGATTTTGCTAAAACCCATAGACTAAAAAGGACATAAATGGTTCTGCCTTCAGTTCTGCTTGTGTGCCTGAGTTCAGTGATTATTGCACAGCTTTAGGAGAAATCGCTTCTCCTTGCGGACTCTCCAGCCACGTGAGACGCTGGGCTGTAGAACACTCTGGAGAGGTTGTTGGGAGCGGGAGGCGCAGCGCTGACCAGGACCCTCCTGGCAGCCAGGCCCGTGCTAAGGCATTTCTCATCTTGCGATTGCAGCTACTCCAGCTGCCCAGGGGTGTCTGTGCTTCCCGCAGCTTCTGGAGGCGCTGGCTGCAGCCCATCTCCCTCCCTTTGGCTCTGCACCACGACCTCCTCCTGCAGTTCCTGTGCTTCCCCTCGAGCTGCGGGCAGGCACAGCGAGGAGAGCCCTGCGCCCTGGGTGATACTCTGGGAAATTCAAAGCATCTTTGTAGTCATAACTTTAAGATCTTCCAGGCTTCCTCAGCTGCAATGTCTTCTACCGTTTCATGTCCCTGAGAAATGGGGGTGACATTCCCGTGCTGCTCTTGAACTTTACCTCTTGGAATGCCTCTTTCTGCACCTTTCCATAGCTTGCTTTTCCCTCCGTAGGTGACTTGTTCATGTTACAGGTGGATATTCTTGTGACATTGCATCCTCTTTTCTTATCTTCAATGAGAAAAAAAAAATCACATATTAAAATTTTATCTCTGTTAGATAAAGCACTTAAAATTCCTCAGTCCAAATACAGGTCTGCGGTTAAGGATGATTATGCTGGACTTGTGCAGAAAGCATGAATGAATATATGCAAGTAGAGGTGTCTTTTTTTGCCTCCCTCTTGACTTTGTCTCCACCTTGATTTTGTTCCAGTTTTGGGAGTACTGTCTCGTATAGGGAATTGTATGAGAGTCGGAGCAGAATGGTGTTTGTTATACCCCATATGCTTGTTTGACCAGACTTTGCTTCCAGCTAACATTGAGGGCAGGGTCTTGTGCACATTTTTTTTATTTATTTTTTTCCCTCAGGCTATTAAAGAATAAAGTTTCTTCTGATGCAGGTTTTAGTCCAAGTCCTGTTTCTCCCTGAAATGAGTTAGATTTGCTCCCTCCATCCTCGGCTGGACTTTGAGAAGGAAGCTCACTCTATTTTTGCTCAGATTTATGAATAAATATGTGACAAGACTGAATCAACATCCAAGAAGGAAATTTTTACATTGCGAATGATCTACCCTCTTCCCATCCTTGAGTTGTGGGAGCTCTCAGAGAGCTGTAACTGTAACAGCTTGAGCTTGTTAGGATGAAATATGTTGCTCATTTTGTTTTCACCGGGGTACAAGGCTCTTGTATGGTGTGATCTTGGCATGGCCTCGATCTGCAACTTCTGTAGCCTTGCTTTAGGGAAAATATTGTGGGTTTCTTTTTGTGCTAGGTTTGTGCAGTTGTGCTGCAAAGCTAGAAGCTGTGGTTGGAAGAGCTGCTGTGATTTCTTGGAGAAGCGTAAATATCCTTATTATTGTTTTAAAGGTAGGTTGTATAGGCTTGCCACTGCATTGGATCAGGTAGCAGGAAATGTTGCTGAAAAGGCACTTATAGCCCTGAGTAAAACCTGTAATTCTTCTGGGCTTTTGTACCCAGTTTTTGCCATTTGTTTTTACCAACCAAACAGGCAGACCAAGATTCAGCTCGGCAAGCTGTGTATGTGGTGGTTTTTTATTTCTTTTATTTTTTCCTAAAGTTGTTCAGTGGCTCAGCCTTCATTGCTCTCTGCTTGGAAAGTCTGCTCCAAATCTATATCTAAATCTCTTATCTCCCAGTAGTGGGTTCTTTCATTTTTTGCTTTCAAAAGGTGATGGATGTCCGCAATATCCAGGAGACAACGAAGTTTCTCATCTTTCTACAACCTCAGACTGTCTGGGAAGAAAATCTCTGGCAAAATCGAAGCAAGGGAAACTCCCCGGCCAAGCAGCTGCAGGGACGTCTTTAATGTGCTGGAGTAAAACCAGCCCCTTTGCAGGGCTCTGTTTTCACTAATCTAGTTGCTCAGCCCAATGCACCTTTTCATGCCAAGGAAACCGAACAATAAATGGGTAAAACACTCAGGAATCTGACAAGATGATAACTGGCTTGTTCTAAAGCCAATTATTCTAAAGATAATGTTTTAAAAATGGATTATCTAGGTCGTGATTGTGTTTTCACTGCCTCTCGGTGTCTGCCTGCTCTCGGTTATTCAGTCTGTAGGTTGAATTGGTTCCTACGTGCTCTGGAAGACTTTGGGCCTCCTGTCTAGCACGTGCCAGGGGGATGCTCCTGGGCTGTACTGTGCCCGTGCGCTGTGGTTCTAGAGGTATGGACTGCTGATGGCCAGAGCAATCCTCGTGTATGTGACCTGCATTGTCGGTGCAGACCAGACACGTATTTTTTCTGTTACAGCAGTGGCAAACTCCTTAGAATGTGATTTGATGGGGGAGCTCGTGTGGGGAAGCTCTTTTCAGTGTCTGATTCATGGCCCAAAATATGAACGTGGTACTTGTTTTCCACTTCACATAGCTTAAGCAGTGATGCTGTTGCTTTAACTTCTTCATACTTTATATCCACAGACTCAAAAAATCATAAAACTTTGAATAATTTTATTCTTTTCCCTGACAGGCTTTAGCTTTTCCTTTTTTTAAAAAATCTTTTCATAGTCATCTCATGTTTTGTCTCCAAATCCTGGAGGACAAAGCAGTAATGATGTGTGACTACAGTGAAGTGGTTGGTTCGATCCCTGTTAACCCTCCAGCAGTTCTCTGGAGCAGGAGCCCCAGGTCCTGGAGGCCAAGGNCTTTTCATAGTCATCTCATGTTTTGTCTCCAAATCCTGGAGGACAAAGCAGTAATGATGTGTGACTGCAGTGAAGTGGTTGGTTCGATCCCTGGTTCGAACCCTCCAGCAGTTCTCTGGAACAGGAGCCCCAGGTCCGGCAGGCCAAGGTGGGAAATCGCTGCTCAGGAGCAAGCAGAAGCACTTGGATGGGAGCAGCTGGGCTGATGATGCTGTCAGTGCTGAGGAAGCAGTTTCTGGACCAACGCTCAAAACTAGGCACAAAAAGCTGGACGTTAAAATGTCCCTGCAAAAGTTCATTGAGGCATAACGAGTTTTTATAGCTAAACTAATTACTGGAGGAGAAGTAAAAAAAGCAAGTTTGAAGAGATTGCATGGCAACTGCAGATTGCCATGTAAATGCTGTTTATAACAAAATATTTCCCAGTTTGTAAACAGTGACAAAGCTGCCGTTAGGAGTGGAGGGTACCCTGGCAAGCGGGCTGCAGTTTGTGTTCCTGCCTCCTGGCTGGTGCCAGGGCTGGGATTTGTACAGCAGCTTTATGTTCAAACACTCGCAGCGCTGCTTGCAGAAAGGAAGAATGACTCAGGCAGCAGCCTGGGAATTATGCTAGCTTTGATCATAATTGCCTTATACAATTATGGAGGACAGATTCTCCTTAGGTGAGTGGTTGGGGGACCTTTGAAGGTGCAGGTATGGCCTCTAAGGTACCTGCCCGCATTTTGCTTGGTTTGACGTAACTGCAGTTACTTAAACCAGGAGATGGAGAATACGCTTGGAAGAGGAAAGAAAAGAGCACATGGCTGAATTTGTCAGGACAGCGATGGATTCAGGAGCCTCACACCAAGTGGGATTTATGGTCCATTTTGTTCTTTGGTTTATGAGTGACAAAATGTGAGTTTGGCATTTAGGATTTGGAATCAGATGTTCCATTAAGTTAGATTTATAGCAAACTATCTTGAGTTCACAGAAGAAAAGAATGGAGGCGAGAAGGAAGAGCCTATCAGAAAGTCATTTTCATGGGTCTAGTTGAGTTTGGGGTTTGGATTTCCCTGTGAAGGTGCTTGCAGAGAGCATTGGCTCCTCCAGCTTAGTAAGACCAGGTCAGTATTTGTATAGCCTTTCTGATTTCTTAATTTTTATTATTTTTTGGCTGATCTGGCTTGAAGGAACTGTTCGTCGGCTAGAGTCTGTTCTCGCGCTGTTGTAAAGCCGAGCACTTCTTGCCAGGAGGTAACATAATGAGGTCCCTACGTGTGTCGTCTCCACTTTGCTCACTTGAACTGAAATAGCTTTTGAGCTGCCAGGGCTGCAAATGTCTCCTTTGATCTCAAAATCGGCCTGCTTTGCTCTTCCTTGCCTGTGATTGCGGGTGGAAAGCAGCCAAGAGGTTTCAGCGAGCTCTGAAGGTGCAGCAGGGCTGTGCAGTGCAGGGCAGGTTCCCTTTTAGACTTTCCATCTGGAATAGGTTGAGCTGCGAGGAGGCGCGAAGGCAGCTTGCAGCAGAGATGAAGCTGTGGAGAAATGGTGGGAAAGAAAACACTGAGCAGAGCGCTCTTGAAGCGGCAGCAAGTCAGCATTGCAGAGCGCCAGTGCTGCCCGCATTTCCTTGCATTCACTTGTTCCTTTCTGTTCACTGTTGGGAAGTTGCTTGCTGTCTGCTCCTAGCCATTCATTCCAAGGAAGTCTTTGCAGTGGGACCTCGTGTTCAGTGCGGGCACTCAGGGCTGCAGTGCCGAGCAGCCTCCTGCCTGCGCTGGGAGCTCAAGCTGAGTGCGTTCCCCACTGCATGTGAAGGGGCGATATCTTGGAGATCAGACCTGGAGCTTCTAGGTGGAAAATGTTACTGCTTGCTTTCTCAGTGTTACCTCTGTGCTCTGTCAACGTTTCTGAACTTCTGTTGTGAAATAATGAGATGTTACTGCAGGGCTCTTCGGCAGGTGAAGAGTGGGAGCGTCCCACACGGCAGACGCACTCGGGCGATCTCCTGCAGAGCTGGAGTGCTCCTTCGGAGCGGGAAAGGGGGCTCCTGCATCGTGGTTTCCTACTCTTTTTCTCACGCGCTGCAGTGTGTAGCCGATCCCATCAGGCTGTGGAATATCAGAGGGCAAGAATTAGAGTTTCATATTGAACGCCTCTGTAAATAACTCAAGCTGGTAAGTCATCTTGTCAAGCTCTACACATTTAGGTTTGTGGTACTAAAGTAGCCTTAGCAGCTTCCTTAGTCCCAGAAAGAAGTGCTGCAAGGAATGTCTTAACGACGAGAAGATCTCAGAAGGTTTTTGCAAAATGGGATGTTATGCAGATTTTGGTACAAGAGCTTTGCTGCGCTTACGGGCGGAACGCCTGAGCCATGGTGCCAATCTGAAAGTTCTATTACGGCAGCCTACGTGCTGTAGAAGAAATAGTAATAATCAAAGCTAGTTCTGCTCTATTTTGAGCAGGGCCTTCTGGTAGCTTTGGCAAAAAACACTCAGGAACCAGAGCCACAGTTGCAGAGTAGGTTTGACTGCTTAGATAGGGACCTGGTGGCATCATGATCAAGTCTTGGTACTTCCAAAGTGAGAAATCTCCTTTCTGCTAAGACTTGTGTGTTTGGGGTCGTTGCGGTTGGCTCCGTGGCTGGCGGTGTGTCCCAGGGAGCCCTGGGCGGGCGCTGCTCTGTGTCGTTACCGCTTCGCAGGTCGCTGAGCTGGGCCTAGGCTGCTTCAGCGCTGCCAGCCTGGCTCCGAGGCCTGAGACTTGCTCGAAAGCCCTTGCGGTGGCTCTGGGGGGAGAAAGCCACATGCTGCTCACCGCAGACAGGGTCTTTGCCATGCCCTGGTGCCAGCTGGAGCTGGAGGAGCAGGTCAGGAGCAGGAGGGGACAGGAGTGGGGAGTCAGGTCTCCTGCTGCCATTTCCTTGGCGATTACTCCTGTCGACCTGATTGCGTAGCCTCTTTCACAGTACATACACACACTGATATACATATATATGTATATGTACACACATATATGTATATGTGTGTGCCTAAGTGCCCTGCGCAGCCATAACTGTGATTTACTGTCCCATAAATCAGCTTTGTCCAAGGGAGCAGTCCCCCTCTCTCCGTGGTGCATGGCCATGTGTCACCTCGGTGCCGCTTTCCGCGGACTGCCCACGTGGCCTCCCATATGGGCAGCGCTCAGATTATTGCAGAAAGTCCAGAACCAGAAAATCTGCCTGGATCACGTTATGCAAGAGTTGAGCTGCTAGCAATGAATAAGCAGATTCATTTAAAGGCAAGTGCTTCTCAAGGGCACCTCTGGGTTTTTTTCTGCATGCGGACGGAGAGAATTGCTCGGTTGCTGGCTCGGAGCTGGGTCAGGTGCCTGCCTTGTGGGTGGTGATTGATAGGGATTGATTTTTCCCATGCAAATTTTCTCTCCGCGATAGCTTGAAGAACAATACCTGCTGCAGAAACAGCTGCCTCGGGTGGAAGAGCAGGGCTGTTCTATGTGGTTTAGATCAGCTTATCTCAGTCACCTTGGAGACCTTTGTTTCCCGTATAGGAGGAAAACATTTTAGCACTTTTCTCCAAGCGAAAAGTATTCTCTCCCAAGAAAATGTCAGGCTGTGCTGAATCACAAGGAGAATGACTTCTGAGATGAAGGAAGAGAAAATCCCCGCAAAACCCAACCCAACAGTGCTTGTTTTCTTCTGGAGCACGATTCGCCCTTCTGCAGACCAGTGCAGCTGCAGGTGCTCCCTGAGACTGCCCGAGTTTACCCGCGAGTGGCTAAGAGGCACTAAGAGCTCTGCCTTGCTACGTGCTCCCTGGATGCCATGTCCACACAGGGAGCTTGGATGTGGTGCTGGTTCAGTCTGTTCTCCGGAGCAGAGCCAGAGCTGATCAATGAGAAAAGTCTGAAAAGGCAGCTCTGAAAAACTTAAAAGTTTAGGAGTTGTGGCCAACTATTACTTCTGGATTTCAACGAGGTTAGGGAGTTGTTGCACTGGTGAATGGAGGAAGATGTGGCTCACTGTGAGAGCGGGGAGGCGGGGAGCTCTGCAACGGGATCGAGGGGCTGTTTGGTATTGGCTGCTGTGGAGGTGGAGGCGGGGTTATTAGTGATAGGAAAGAAGGAATTGTGCATGTCCTAACAATTGGGAAAGATTCCCAATGTGCAGAGCAATCAGAAACTGAGAGGGAGAGACTCGGCATTGCCGTGTGAGGATCGGGAAAGACATCTGCCCAGCTGGGGCGACTTAACAACCGGCTGAAGATGAGCTGTTGCCTTGTGAGAGTAACGTGCTAAGGGTGCCATAGCTGCAAAAACACATCTAGGACAAAGCAATGAGAAAAGTGGAGAAAAATACTTATGGAGTAGTGGCTGCAGATCCCTGGGAGACTTGAAGCACGGTTAGGTATCCTGGAGCCCAGCTGGAAGAGTGAGCTCATCTGGCATCATCGTGTTGTGCGCTGCTTGGTCAGGCAACACAGAGCCTCGAAGCCTTCAGAAACAGATGCCAATACTTGTTTGGACTCTTTCAGAAAGCACTTGGGCCCTTGAGGAGCAAGAAGGCATGTTCTTTGATAGCCCTTTTGCTCAGAGGGGCTTTGGTGCTGTGAGCGGGGTGACCTCTCCTCAAGGATTTGCACGAACCGTTGGGAGCTCCTGCCAGCTCTTTGTCACGTGCTGGAGTGGAGCAGTTCTTGCCTCTCCTGCCACTATACTCAGTGATTTGTGGATTGTTTTTGACTTGTTCCTATTGTGTGTGTTCGTCTGAAGGTTGCGGGTGATATGCATGTAGGACGTGGATTAGCATCTGCCAGTGACTCCTTCGGTGGAAGTCTCAGAATGCTTTGGGGTAGCTTCTCGTTGCGTGTCCTAAAGTGTTGAAAATATTCTGTTCAGTTATGCTGTGATCTAATGCCCCTTTCCACAACAAGTAAAGTAAAGAATGTCAAACTTGTTGTCAGAGACGTTCCTTAGTGAGTACCATGTTCCTAGGCTGGGAGAATTAGTAAGTGAAAGAAATTTCAGCAAATTCCTGTGATTCTTCACCCTATGAGCAACTGTTCAGTAATGTATTTTGCTGAAGCGCCAGCAAAGTTGTTCCAACCAGTGTCCAAACTCTATCTAATTCCAGCATGTCTTAATGTAAGGAAAAAAGTCCTGGGGAGAGGACCTTTAAAATGGTTTGGACGAGAGACACGCAGAACCACGCAAGGCCTCTGTGCCTCATGGAGCGTTGTTCTCTTCCCATCTTTCATTTTTTCCCAGTGTAATCATGTAGGCTTTGGGTGATTTAGGGGTTTAAACTGGATTTAAAAGCTCTTGCAGGACCATGGCTACTTAGGCAGGTGAAATTGTTGAACACGCCAGACAAGATAAACCTGCCATAAGGAGTGATGGCTGGAGAAGGAAGAAAAAGCGGAGGGAGAAAATGAGGAGGAACTGAATTTGTGAAATGTTGGCAATGTCTGTCCTACTTTATACATATACATACTTATATAATATATATATATATAAAGCTTTATGTTATATATCTATGTATAATTTGGTATATATAAATAATTTAATAATGACGTCTGTAGTGAATACAAGCCAGGAAAGACCCTATTCTGCAACATGCTGTATAAATGCAGAACAAATGTGAGCTTGAGTTGCTTAAGTGCCTTTAAAAATCTGTTCTCTGGAACTTGCCATTTTGAAAAGGGTGTATATGTGTGTGAGTGTGTGTATGTATATATGTGTGTGTGTGTGTATGTGTGTGTGTATATATATATATGTATATATACGCACACGCTGACATCTATACACAAACACACCCTTTTTGTAAATGGCAAGTTCCAGAGGCCATATATATATATATATTTTTTTTTTTTTTTTTTTGGGGTGCTTCTGAAAACATTGTGCTAAATGGTGTCCAGGGCACTTGAGCACTCTCGAGGATGAGAAGCAGGCAAAGGGAAAGAGGAAAATTGATCATAAAGACAAGTAATGGTTTTCGCTCTTAGCCCACAAAGGGGGCTAAAGAGCATTGAAGGTCAGAAATGCCCTTTTGGGAATAGGAGCCGTTGCAGTTACACCTTGCACCTTTCAACAGGTGGTTCAAAGCAGCCACCCTCCAAATCTGCTGCACTGACGCCCTTGTTTGTGTTTCGGCCTAGGAGAACTGCAGTGCGGGATGGGGAGGCCTATTGCATTTCTGTGTTGAGGACTGGTTGACCTTGGCCTCTTAGACCTTGGCATCCCAAGACTCGATGCTGCAAGTGGTGGGGGAGGCGTAGGTTAAGCCTGCTGCAGGGCAGATTGACCAAAGAGCTTGATTCATGAATAGCTATGTTGAGAAAGGTTTGTAGGAAGCAGAAGATGTGTCTTTGTAGCTGCTTTTTTAACCATTCCCTCCATTACATGCAGCAGTGTCGCCGGTGCCCCTTGGTGTGCGGAGCTGGGATGTGCCTGGGGTGGAAGGAGCGATTCCCCTGGCTGCCCAGCCCCAGGCAAACATCCCGCTCCCTCCCTGGGCACAGTCAAGCTGCTGCTATGGGCAGCGATGCTGCGAGCGCACAGCGTGCTCCAACTGTGGCGGAGGGAGGATGCCTGTCTCAGTTGCCTCACAAATGGGGATTTTTGCAGGATCTAATCAGACTGTTAGACAAAAAAGGCAATGATTGAAAAGAGAGGTATAAAAAGCTGCAAAATGCTATATCCCAGGAGTGGAATAGCAGGGAGAGGGGGAAGAGCAGCAGTGCAAATGAGACGAGGGATAAGTAATTTTATTTTGGGGCAGCACGAGAGCTGCGGATGAAGCCCACCAGTATCGAGGGAGCTGATGCCAGCGAACAAGCCATGCAGCTCCATCCAAACGCTTCAGCCCTTTCCTTCTATTTCTGTTTGAGAAGCTTTGCTGGCTTTCATGACTTAAATGTGCTCTTTGCATTTTCGGGATACGTTACTATAGACCTTTACTGCCTCGGAAAGCCTAGCTGCATCAGTGAGCGATGGGTATTGCAGGGCAGAAGTGAAGGTTTGGGGGCAGAGTGAATCCAGAGGGATTTATGCTTCCTTTTCCTCTGTTCCTGTGCAGGACACAGGCTGAAATGGCCCACACGTGTCGCGGAACCATCAACCTGTCAACGGCTCATATCGATACGGAGGACTCTTGTAACATTGTGCTTTCCAATGGGGGAAGGACATACCACTTAAAGGCAAACTCAGAAGTGGAGAGGCAACGATGGGTCACAGCCCTGGAGTTGGCCAAAGCCAAAGCTATCCGCATGAGGAACAACCAGTCAGGTAGAGTGCCAATTAGAATGCAAACACGCAACTGGATCCTTCCAAAAAGTCGCTCGGGAATCAGCTCTTCTGTGCTTGCTTAATTGTGCAGAAATCTCAGTAGATGCCATTTCTTATGCAATTAAAAACAGGTGATGGTTGCCCCGAGCCACAGAGGGTTTTCAACAATACCTCGTGCTCCAAATGTCCTCTGATCGTGGAGTGTTAAGCAAGTAGCCCTGGTAAGGACATTCAACTGCATTTGCAGGGAGTCGACAGAAATGAACTCGAGATACTCGTGCTGCAGAGCAGGACGCACGTGACCTTCTCTGGGAGAATCCAAGGGGGCCGGTGTGGAGGGGGGTCCTGCGGGAGATACTGAGCACCAGTACACAACGTATTGCCAGGGCCTTTCTTACACATTACGGTTTGATAGCTCTATAACATGCAAGCCCTTGATTAATGAGACTTGAATTTACCTCACTCTCTCTCTCAGTGCATATTCCTGTTTTTTCCTCCCCCTTAAACACTAAAATGGGGTGTTGCATTCACTCATGTGCGTTTGCAACAGCTGTGTTACGTAAAGCTGTTGAAGCCACGTGAGCATTAGGCAACTCCTCCCGAGGGTGTCATTTTTAGGGCTCCTTACGAAATGAATGGGAGAGGTGCTGAGCAAACAGCATGTTTCAGAACTCTTGCAATGTTCCTAACTCTTCGGAGACTATGTTGTTTGTTTTTCTTCCACAAATAAGCATTGCTTCAAGTCTCTGGAAACAAAAATAGTAAATAATGTATTAAAACACCAGCCATCCCCTCTGCCCTAGAGTAAAACCACTCAGGATTTACCTTGACTGCAGGAAATCAGACACTATACAAGGTGAAAGGTGTAGGGCACATCTGGGCACGGTCATTATAATGTTTCTGCTTAAAAACAAAAATGCAGCTTCTAAAACAAAATGCAGCTTCTAAAACACCCAGGGCATTTTACGAACAGCAGTGTGGGATGGTGAGACTGAAAGGTCACAGCAAGACATTTATTGCAACTCCACAGCTTGGGGCCGCTTTGGTTCTGTGCTAACGTAGCAGGTAAGAGGACGTTGATCTGCTCCGGCCACGGGGCTTTGGGGCACCTGTAGATGCTGTTCCGGGATGTCAGCTACAGCAGCTGTGTGCGTACAGGCAATGTGCTGCTGCAAAGCAGCTCTCAGAATTGCCCCCGAAGGAGGCTGCGATGGGGAGTGCAGCCGTCAAAGCTGCTCCTTCTCTTGGGGCAGCAGAGCTGCATTCGCATGCAGCGTGCTGGGGTGAGTGCTCGCATGGGTCTTGCCCCGAGCAGTACTGCAGGAATGGGGCAGCGCTGCCACCTCGCAAAATGCCACAAGGTAAAACAGGAATTTCACCACCCTTTCGGAAGGTAGCGCTCTGACGGCTTTGCCTCTGTATCAGAGGGACAGTCACTTCTGGTGCTGGCTGCCAGGAGGTAGTGACGCTGACCTGTGCTTAACATCATTCTTTAAAGGTAGCATAAACAGTTTGACTTGAGTTAGAGCGATCCTCTAGTCCCTGAATAATGTGATCTAATTTTTTGTATAATTAGCTGTCCCACAAGGTCGCATAGAAGTCAATTAGTGCATGAGTCACTTAGTCATTTCCCCCAATTATTTAAATACACTGTGCTCCGTGGCACCAGCATCCAGATTTAATGATATTGCATTGTGAACCCTTGCTCCTGCAGTTGTAGAGTGTGTGCACATACTAATGGGGAGTAGAACTAAGCAGAAGGTGGCAAATCCGTGGCCTGCCTGCTGTGCCTGGCAAAGCGTGGTGCTGCGCCAGGCCTGGGTGCAGGGATCTGCTATGGCTGCAGCAGGGCCGGCGCTGGCACGAGCCTGCCCCTCTGTTGAGAAGAGCCAAGTCCTTCAGCCGGGCAGGTGTTTGAAGAGGATCTTACATGCAGCAGGGAGGTCACTGCTGGGCTTTTTCCTGCGTCGGTGCCTTGATGTTGACCTTTTCTGAACGCTGGAGTGCGGAGGTTGTGCAGCGCACTGGTGTGCACTGGCGCGCAGGGAGCAGACAGCCTGCGGCCTGCACCCAAGGCGCCGTTCCGGATGGAGTGTCGGGAAGCTGTCAGCGATGCTGCCTTCACACCTGTGTGTGATCACTTTAAATATGGAACGTAGGGGCTTCCTGTCAGCTTTGGACGTGCTGGTTTCTGAATTTCAGTCGCCCCGGCCGCTGTTCAGGGTGTGAGGAGCTGGACAGCGGGGCTGCCACTCCAGCTGTGTCCTTGCCCGCGTTGCCTCTGCCTTGTGCTCACCCAGCTCTCGGTGAGGTCGTGCTGGGAACTGGGCCAGGGAGCTGATCTGAGTTAAACAAAAGCCTGGCAAAGCAGGAGGTTATGATCTAGCCAAGGGACTAAGAGCTCTGTAAAGTGATGCTGAATCCTGTGCTGCCATCAGGCACTCATTTGTGTCACTATCAAACAGTCGGTGCTGTTCTGAGGAACCGGCGTGGTGAGGACACCGAAGCAGGTTTGTGTCCAACGTTACCCGTGTTTCTGGAGCAGCCTTGGGGAAGGGTGAAGGACTCCTTGCAGGAACTTCCTACCCCGGTACTGCCGCCTCCTCAGCTGCAGGGAAGGTCTGGCTCGGCTGTGGTAGCCTCTGTCCCTGGTGGTCCCCAGCAGTGTGCACAGGAGCGTGGGCTCCCGGGAGCAAGTGGCACAGCTTGTTCCGGGGAGCAAACAGACCCATTCACTTGGCTGCTCGCGGCAGGCGGCGTGTGGCAGGCTCCGTGCTGGAGCAGCCTCTGGGCAGCTGCCAGCAGGTCTCTGGATGTGGCCAGGAGCTCCTGGGAGAGGACGGAGGATGGCTCGGAGACCGGACACTGGGTTCACCACTGAGCATTCCTCGAGCTCTCCATCTGCTGCGGCTCCCTGGGAGCACTGCTGTAGGACGAGGGTTGGATTGACCGTGATTCCCAGGGTGTCTATTCCTGGGAGCTCCGAGAAGCCCATGGCTGTGGGAGCCCTCCTGCCTTTGTGTTCAGAAAGGATCAATATGTTAGTGTGAAATCAAGGACAAGAAAGCAGCCCTTGGGTGCATCTCTTTGTTACTCGTGTTGTGCAGATGAGGAGTCCTGTTGTCACTGGGCCTTCAAGCACCTCCTGATCACCACGGACTTGAGTTTATTGATCATTTATTGCTTTGTCATAGGGACATCCCATGTGGCCTGAGTGTGATCCTGTTTTTTCCATCGATTTGTATGTCTGCCCAGATTAAGGGGTCTCTTCTTACCTACCCATTCCCAGGAGGTACGGACAGGTGAGGAACACACAGTGTGTAACTGCTTAGGGACCAGGCACTCCGTCTGCTGCCACGACTGTAACTGATACTGTAACCTACAGATCAGACTGACAACCAGGATCCGTCACCACCAGGTGTTTGAGATAACAAATGATAGGACTGATAATTCAGGTTAAATCTGTGAATAGTGAGTGCAAGAATATTTGGGGGTGCATGAAAACTGTCTTTATCTCTTCCAAAGGGATTTTTCTTTAGACATTTACAAAAGCAAAATCTGTTAATTCGACTACTTGAGGGTATATTCCATTTTCCTGGTGTTAATTTCCGTTTCTAGTCTTAAGAAATAGTGAAGCTAATACTGAATCCAAGTAGGAAAATCAGAGGCTCATTTGCAACTGGAGGAGATTTGATTTTCCCTTTGTCTTTTGCAGAGCAAAGACTGTTTTGGTAACACGTCGTGGGTTGGGACAGCCACGCATAGACACTCACGAGGAGGTTACGTGAGAGAGCTCGGTTCGTCATCCTGTTTTGCTGATGCAAAACAGGTAGGTGTTTCATAGAGCTGCCTAGTATCACCTGCTAATACCCAGGGGCTTAGTGCCAGAAAGTGAGAGCAGAGCTGAGCTGCTGCCTTATCTCCCTCCGCGCTTAGCGTAGCGCCTAATGCCCTTAACGTGTGACGCAGTGTTACGGTGCCAGGGCAGGAAACGCCGCTGAAGGGCTCCCTGCAGCCCTCTCCTCGTCAGCATCTGGAATCCTGTTTGCAACTGCGTTTATAAAGCAGTGTCCAAGTCCTGGTAAACTCGGTTCACTGAGGTGGTGCCCTTCCCTACCGTGGAAAACAGCAGGAATGGCTTAAATGTTTGTATGCATCAGTGCATGATTCGGCCCTTTGTGAATGGCTGTTTATCCGCTCCGAAGAGAGCAGATTTTTGTAATCACCCTCTGTGTTGCTGTAAGCTCTCGAATAATTCCAGCCTTTCTGTTTGCCATATTGTGCTCATGTCACCCCTCGGGTTTTTGTCAGCCTGTGCATTAGCCTGTCTGCAGCCGGAGCCCGCAGTGCCCGTCAGGGCTGCTGCGAGGCCGTGAGCTGCTTTTCCTCCCCCGCGGGGATTTTCTCTCCTGTGCAGGCTGAGTTTGTGTGGCCAGCTCGGGTGTTTTGGGAGGCTTCTGTAGCTCTCCACGACTGGTTGCAACGGATGGTAGGAACGGTTACGTGTGCCTGGTGGGCTCGCATGTCGTGGCCGGCTCCATGAGGATGCTGTGCTGGAGTCCGTGCTGGCTCTGGCCTGGGGGTATGGTTAGGGCAGTGTCGTGGGGTACAGGACTTAGCTGTGTGAATCTGGGGACGCTGATTATTTGAGGATCAATCCTGTGGCCGTGTGAGTGAGGCAGTCTTTGGAAAAGCTTGAAAGGGAAAGGCAGAAATGTCATTTCTGGTGCTTTAAACACCGTATATTGTACTGGAAAACATCCAGGAAATATATGGAAATATATGAATATATGGAAAACATCCATATATTTTATATATATGTATAAAATATTTATTTTTATCCCTTGTTCTGTGGTTTANCATATATTTATATATATATATAAAATATTTATTTTTATCCCTTGCTCTGTGGTTTGAGAAGAGAGAGGGAATCTCCTGCTGTATTGGGGGGTCAAGATCCGAATAGGACCGTGGTGTGAAGGCATCATGTCACCGCAGAGCAGGCGGGTTTGGGGTGACTGAACGCATTGGCTTTCTGTGTGCTGCTAAAAACGAGGGGCTGGCGAGGTCTACGTCTGCGCCAAAATTGACCCACATGACACTAACCTCTCCCCCAAACATCTAGTGCCTCATGCCAGGGTTTTAGGAGTGGGCAGCACCGGAGCAGACTTGGGAATGGCTAGAAAGAAGCTAATATGGCAATTAATTTTTGCTGCATGTGTAGCTATGATCTGCCTGGGGGAAAAACTAGGTTCTCATCATGCCGTCTCCTGAAGGTTATAGCAGAGCTGAAAGATAAGAAAGAGGCAGTCAGGTTAACCAGGTTAACAAAACTCCTCCCCAAAGGGATCTGGAAAGTGAAGGGCTCTGAATCTGGAAAAATAATGGTTGCCATTATGGAAGATAGTAAATGTTGTGAAAAAGATGGGAAACAGTAACTTACAGCAAGAACAAAGAGGAAATTGTCAGGTTGTGGTCTTAAAATAAGCAGGAATAATTCATATATCGTGTAACACCCAATTAAATGGTGCAGCTCCCTGCAGGAAGCCGGGAAGCTCGGAAAGAGATTGGATGGATTTGTGCAGTGTAGCTGTTGAACGATATTAGCTGTAATTTTCTGTATACAAGATGCATCCCAGGAGACCCTTGAGAGCAGGATACTGCAGCTAGGGAATATGCCAGAAAAAGCAGGACTTGGATCTTGATCAACACCCGGCTGGGTGTGGGTCTGAGCGTGGGTCTGCGTCATGGGACGATGCCCCCAAATACCTTGAGGCTGCGCGGTGACCTGCTTGGATGTGGCTGCTCTTACTGACCTGACCAGTCGTTTTCTTCTTAGCTGTGGGAATGATAAGACTTCATGGGGGCTTGTTTACTGACTGGAAAGGTCAGGAGCTTCGAGCAGTGCAAAGTGTCCTGCAAGGTGTCAGATGGAGAAGGACAGGAGATTTCAGTTCATGTTTCTAGTGACTTCTGCTCTGACTCACATGATGAGTGGCCACAGCAGAATGTGAAGGGTAAATGCAACTCCAGGGGGCAAAAATGTTATCTCAGCTCCTGCCTTTGTGCGAGGGTAAACCGTGCAGCTTCTCCCACCGCAGCCAAAGGGACGGTGTAAGGCGCCGGGAGCGTGGGATTTGCAAACAGCCTGTCCCCGTGGCTTGGGGGATGCCAGCCTGAGCGGCACTCGCCGCGATGGGCATCGCTGCAGGCGTCCGCTGCTTGGCCAAAGCGGAGGGCTCTCTCTGAGCCTTGCAGAATGCTGCTTATGCGAATGGCAAGGGGAAATTCTTGGAAT
This sequence comes from Crypturellus undulatus, assembly GCA_013389825.1. Taxonomy (NCBI): domain Eukaryota; kingdom Metazoa; phylum Chordata; class Aves; order Tinamiformes; family Tinamidae; genus Crypturellus; species Crypturellus undulatus. The sequence continues at coordinate 932 of VWPW01024752.1, read as the reverse complement.
GCTTCCTTATGGCTTCAGGGTTTTTCATATATATATTTGAAAGGCCTCTTATCTTTTGACTTTCCGACAGCATTCGGAAAAGATTGGAGTGTCTTCAACTCCTCTGGCCCTGGGGCCTGACTTGGCTCCCGTGAGCTACTTAAGCCGTCCCAAGCTGGGAACGGGAACTCTGTCCCCTCTTGCATTCTCGACCTGCTGCTGCTTTCTGTATCGTGAACCTTTGCTTTCGTTACTGAAAATCTGAGCAGGAGTAAGAGGCTGTTTTACACAAACAAACAAGCAGACAAACGGAGTCCTTGCTGCTCCAGCTCTGTCGTAATGTGGTTAGCAGTTAACCTGCAGGTTGAGTTGATGAAGCTACATCCTGGCTGTGTCCTGCAGCGCCAACCCTCCAACTGCGCAGAGGGGAAGGCAGGATTCACTCCTCCTTAGGTGCAGGTTGTTTAAGCAAATGTTCTGAATATTTATGTGGTATGTTCTGGGAAATCGTGTAGCATTTTCCCCTTTTTAGTGCTTTAGAATAGATGTGATGAGCCTGGGATGTTTTTCTGCCGTGGGAGGTGCTCCCACTGATTTCTTGGAAGAAGCCCTGAAGAGGTGAAGAGTAGGGGCAAGTGCTTCATCGAGGTGTGTGAAGAGCCCTGGCCAACAGGATGGGAGCTTGGAGTGAGCACCCAGCTGGTAGGTTGTGGCTTGGACAGCCTGAAGCTCCATCTCTTGTTCCTCAGGCTGCAGGTCTTGCTTGCACCGAGCACTGGAGAGGTTGAATTATGAAGGAGCGGAAGGCTTCAGCTTAAACCGCAGCCATGAGCAGGCCAGGGGGAGCTGGCATCTTTGAGGCTTATTTCCCTCTGCTATAAAACATTCCTCTCTTTTCTTTTTTTCCCTTGTTTTCCTTTTCTCCCTCTTTTTTTCTTTTTTCTTTCTCTTTT